>SJJU01000763.1:0-21191 GCA_012932125.1 Conopomorpha cramerella
AGATTAGTAAGTCCAAATTAAAAAAATACTCTTCACCTAAGATTTTGGAAGCGGAGTAGGCAGAGTCACTTGTTAAGCAAATTTCCACGGTGCGTAAAGCGTATTTAACCCAACGTGACAGGCGTAAGACAGACCATTTAAATAAGGCCTACAGGGAACCTCGCTCTACAACGACGTTAGTTGGTTCGATTCCCGCCACGCCAAAATGTTTTAATGATGAGCTGAGGCATATGTTGTGAGCGTCGGTGTTTTAATTATCTGTGTATATATTTAAAATAAAATGTAAAAACTTTATATTTTTGTATACCAGTCTTTGGCAACCTATAGTGCAGGATAATCTACTTTGGGGTCTGATGACCGTGTATTAAAATGTCTATATTTATTTTCGGTTACATTTTCCACAGGTACGGAACCCTAAAAACGGATTGCAAATGAGTAAAAAGCGTGCCGTTTGAATGGATGCCAACTAACTGCTGGAAAGTTGTCCGCAACGTGGTGACAGTTGCCAAAAGCCCTCGAAGCCTCCATTCATTTCCATTTTCACACGCAATCTCTGCCAGTTTATTTAAAATTGTATATTTTACTTAACTTTGCTTTGCTTCTAGATAAAATACTTCTTATCTTTTAAGTAGGTACATATATTTAGACTAAAATTGACCCAATGTAAAGTGTCACTATGACTTTGATTCATACTCGTATTACACAGATATCAAACTTTATTTTCAAAAACTACGTATTTCTACGTTAATCTGTCTACACATATCATCATCATCATCAGCCACATAACCACCACTGCTGGACGAGGGCCTCCCCCAATGAGATTATACACATATATATCTACACATATATCGATCCGAAAAAATGTAATCCGAAAAATACGAAATATTATAACTAGTACGGTAATAATTCTCATTTTTAAGGCACAGACAAAGTCAAATCCTCATTTGTCACTTGTTTTGGTGGACTTTTGTGAGAGCTTCATAGCTCAATCCGTTTGCCATTTCGCAGAAACTCACTCAGTTTAAGCCTGGGATGCCGACAATCTCCCGGAGGGCACATTAAGCATAACTGGTCGATATACGTCCTCTCAGGGCAGTCTATAAATATACATCTTCTCATAAATACGGCTAATGCTTTACTGATGAGCTGAGGCGTAATTCCGAACAGATTGGAATAAATAGGTTTGTGTATAAATGTGGTGACTCAGCGTTTCATATATCTCGGGTAAAAAATCTCGTAACCTGAGTACCTAGGCACATCGATCGTAATAAAAAGTCCAGTCTATCGGCAGGCAACAGTATATATTCAACGAATGGAACTGTTTATTGGCTTTAAAATTTTACAGCCGCTATTTTCGAATATGCCCTAAGGGTTCTCATCGCCGCCATCATTGTTTGAAACGTTCCGTTACATACGTAACAATAAAAACAAGCTCTACTTTTACGCTTTCACGGAAAATACGGAGTAGACAATGAAATTTCGACTTTATGGCTCAAGAATACGAGTCTTTTCGTGACTAAGTAGTGCGTGCTGACTATAGGTATCGCGATGTTGCTGGACTATAACCATTACCGGCAAATTCATGATAATTTGTGAAGTTTTGGCTGGAGTTTTGACTGGTAAGGTGTAATTTGGAAACCACAGTGCCTGAACGTGTTAGGTAATAATGTTTTGTTTAGCGTTAAGGATATACCTAAAGGGTGCTTTTCTTTCTTGGAAATAATTTTGCTAGTAAACGTCGTCGTTTCTAGGTTGTCTTTCAGAATGCATATTGTGTCAATTGCTTGAAAGTTAACTTTAGGAATGGCTGTATCTCTTGTATCGATATCGATCAGTCATCATGAAAGTATAATTACCAGTATGACTGCATAAACATATTTTCCATTCATTGTATGTTGTGTCGTTCATAAATTGTTTAATTTTCACTGCAACCTTTCATTACAACCTGCATAAGTATTGATTTTTGTTACCTCGTATTTCCGCTGTAGTTGTAAAACTACCTTCGTTTAACAAATCTAACTAACTGACTTCAAAAAGAAAAGGTTTCAAAGGCGAAGACTTCAAAACGAAGAAGGTCTCAATTCGTCGGTGTTTGTTTATGTTTGTTACCTCAAAACTTTTGACTGGGTGAACCTATTTAGACGATTATTTTTTGTTCGAAAACTGGCGCTTCCCGTTTGGTCCCATTTATAGTTTCAACCTTAGGGTGGTAGAGCAGATTCTTGTCCGAATGTACTTGCATACTAAGCAAAAACGGTAATCCTACAATTCCAAACTTTCTACATGTGTGAGAGTGAATAGTGAATGAATATGATTGTTACTTATTCATGGAAAAACTACTAAGCGGATTTTAACAAACTTGGTAATGAGATAAATTTACCCCTAATTAGGATACAAGCCATATTTTAACGCATAGTTGCCACAAGAAAGTGATAAATTGGTTGGTAGCAGTGCTAAGTCGACGCAGAGTTTCGGACTGAGTGATTTTTTAATACACTATGAACAAGTATTTGACCACCATCCTGCCTGATGTTAAGCAGCTATCTGGTCTACGATGGAGTACATTAAAATTTGTTCGTTAGGCACCTATTTACCTGAATGACTTGAAAACCTCCAGACTATACTATGCAGGAAACACAGAGTCCGACAAGTCATTCTACATGCTGGCGGTTCGCACTATAAAAGAAGTTTCAAACCATATGGTTTGCGTTAATAAAGATGAATGGAAACCAGAAACGTTGCAAAATCAAATGGTTACGCCACCAGTGTGCCATAGAACGAAAGAAAGGAAGAGAGAGCAAGATAAAGCTTTCAACTTCAACAGAAATGTTATTAAAGGAAAATGAAATGACTCGCCTTTACTCTGATTAACATAATTCTAAAGATGGATGGAAAATAAAATATTGCTTTTCCTTCAAAATATGCGCATCTAATAAATAAGAAATCTAAGAAACTGGTACAGGTACAAAGATCTCAGCTGCTTTTAGTAATACCCCCTGAATGTACATTACGAAAAGTCTGCTGGAGTGTTGCAAGTTCGAAGTTAAATTCTATCATTCCAAATTCAAAATAACAATCAAAACTAGAACGACTGTCTGTTCTCACAAAGCATCTGATGAAATGTTCGCCAGTTCTTCAAATTTCATTATCAGATGGTAAAAATGGAGGATGTGTATAAACAAGGACCCGGGAAAAATGGACAATAACATGTGGTTTTAAACAATTTTGTAGAAAGTTTGAAGAATGCTCGAGCTTAAAAAATATTTCGGGTAACTTTCCTGACTGGAACATCAATTTTCTGGAAATCTTTAGTCTTTTTTATATCACTCGACTGATTGTCTCACAAGATGACATTTCCGAGAATCTAAACACATTATAGTTAGACCTCCTTTTTTAGTTTTCCCTATCAACAAAATGCATATTTTTTTAAGTTCAACTTTCTGTCTTTCTCCTTTACATGACTATGTAGGACAGAGAGGTCGCTATACTAGGTCGACCGTTGAATACTCCATAGACACGACCTCGTTTGTTTATTTTACAATTGGATATAGAATAATATGTACTTAAGCAGTCTACCACTTTTGTTAACACTAAACTTCACTCACTTTATGACACTAAAATATCAATATGGTAGGTTGTTATATTGTGACAAGTAAAAAAAATATCTTATCGTCTAATGGCAGTTTCAGCCTTATATAATAAATTGGTCTATTGCATGCCAGTACTGTGTTTAGTCGCAGTATAAGAATACCTTTATACATATTCCACATAAAAACTCATTTACACCTTATTCTTGAACCAAATACACACGTGAGCATAAATTTCGGGTCACACATAACATAGTGTACAAAACACATCTAAATATCTTGCAATAGAGAAGTGCTAGACGAGTAAAAGAAACTATTTTATCTATCAAAGCCACTTTTCGTTGTCATGCCATAACTCCGGAACGGGTGGACCGATTTCGCTAATTCTTCCTTTGTTGTGCTTACTAATGATAGGAGATGGTTCTCATGAAAGAAAAAAATTACATCCACTTCTGGGCACATGCCACCCTTTTACATTCATATTAATAGTTAAGACAGGATAATGTCTGTCAGGTCCACTAGTAAGACAATAAAATAGCCGAAAATATAAATTACTAGCTGACGTGTTTCTCTGTAAATGCATGTAAGTATTATACATATAAACCTTCCTTAATCTATCTACTAAAGAAAACCGTATCAACATTAGTTACGTAGTTTTTAAAGATCTAAGCGTACATAGGAACATACAGCGGCGACTTTGTATGTATGGATATTAATGAAAATCAATAATTATGTTAAAATTATTTTGCAGTGTTCGGACCACGTCAGACTCACTTAAGGTCAACAGACTTCAAGTATTCTTCGCGCTGTATGCCCGTGATCAGCAAACTCTCGCAACCGACCCGACGAAAACCCGGCGAAGTCACCGTAATGTGGTCGTCATGCCTCAGATGGGGAGTAGTTGGCAACAGAACAGGGATGGATAAAGATAATTTGTAAGAAAACGTGTGTGTTGAAAAGAGGTTTACTTGCGTGTATGTCTCCAGAGAATGGCCTATACGCCGAGGGGCAGGTAGGGCTTGGGTGGTGATGGGCTTATCCCTGATTATAACTTAAGGGATCGTAATAATCTTCACTTGAACTACTTGCTCGTGTAACAGGCCACACCCGTATCTAGGTATCTACTAGCAAAACAATAACTACGAAAGTTCAAAGTTCCAAGAACAAAGATAAGTAAATGTAAATATTGTACTTACATAAGTTTGTTTGTAAATAATATGCATTATTTATGTTTCAAGTAATATTTCAAAGTAAAAAGGGTAACTAACTTCCATTATACCTTTTCATTTACATTGCTAAATTCAGTATGGGGTACGAAATAGCTTTTTAACTAGGTATAGCTAGAGGTCCGCCCCGGCTTTGCACTAGTATGCGTGTATACATACATATATATGTAGAAGGAAGAGGATATCCACCTCTATCTATTAAAAGAGACCGCATTAAAATCCGTGGCGTAGTTTAGTTTGTTAGTAAGATACCTAAAAGCATACAGAGGGACAGACAGCGGAAAGAAACTTTGTTTTCTAGTATGTAATGATATGAAAGGGAAGAGTTGAGAAGCTGGATATATATTTACATATTTCTCTTTTGCTTATTGGTGGCAGGAGAAGATTTATATAAAAAAAGAATAGTTCACGGGAAAAAAATCCCAATGCCATATTCATATTCCTAGTTAAGACTGAATAACATACGTCGTTCATTAGTTTGAAATATAAGTAAAATAAATATTTAATAGGTAAGTAACTTCCCATATTAGTTAAGACACCTAGACTGCATCAAAGACGCAAAAAGTATGATCACACATCCCAAATAAAAATGGTCATATACGTTTTATAAATGCTTTTTTACTAATTTATCTTGATATTGGTTTATCCTCGTTAACACTCGATTTAATTTAGTTCCCGTAGGAATGTATAGGTAATTATTACGTTGTTCATGCGGATATGAGAAAATCAGACGTGTTTCTGTGCATTATTTGCACCTATTTGAAATAAATTCATAATGTAGTAACAAATACGACTCGAAATATAACCCAAATGTACTACAAACCTGAACAGTGAATACCATTGTTATAACACAAACACACAAACAGAAAGTGATATCACTTACACAAAAGAAAACACTTTTGAAAATACTAGCGAAATACTTATGTAGGCACTAAGAAACACTGTTTTTTTACACAGATTTTTATAAGCAAGAGCTCAATAATACAATCGCTGCGATGCCAGCAAATTTGGTGCGATATGTCAACGCGGGTGCCCCTACGATAAGCCACTTATGTCTTGATGACCGACCTCCGCCGTTTCGATCTTCGGAATCATTGTAAGGCCATTAAACGACTCGACCGCTCTCTGCTGGCCCCATCGCACGACGTCACAAGTCGATGATCTGATGCTTGTATTCTACTGGATTCAAATTTAGAATTTTCATATTTTTCTTTTCTTTTTATTTCAGCGCGTTCGATGTTGTTCGAAATGAGCTGCCAGTCTTTTACGCGCCTGGCTGATAATGTTTTATTCATTTAAGAAAAAAATATCTTGTAGGTCTACCTCAGAAAAGAGTATTATAAAATAACACCGTTTAAAAATGTTCATGGGTAATTTGTAAGTGTTAACATTTGAACACTTTTACACCGTGCACGAAATAGATGTGTAGGTGATTAATAGTAGCTTATCAAGCCTAGACAACACATACTTAAATTATACCTAAGTCGATAATCGCGTGCCATGAAGAAATCATATGAAACAACAGAATTTTGTATATTTCGTGATTACATATCTATAAGCATTTGTTGATGGCAATGCAATTGTATAAACTGAATTTGTATAATTATAACGGCTACAGTCCAATTGTCCCTTATTTGGACTTTCAATCCGAAAGTTGTAGATTCGAGTGGGGCTATAAACTAGCCATGAGCCTTGTTTTAAGAAACTACATATTCTTCTTATGGTGAAGATGTTTTATATCGTGGCGATACCTGTAAAACTTAAATACTTCTATGTATTTTAATAGTCTTACATACTGAGAGATAGCATGTACATTGCCATTAGCATGCCTAATAATCAGCCCGCTTTCACACGGTAATAAGGATGTTGGCGGTATTTAGTTAGCCCATCAACAATTTTAGTGCCCAATAATTTTAATATTAAAACGCCTTTATCGTACGCCATTTCGTAAAGTTTGTCCCACACCAAAACCTGTAGACCAAGAATTTTGAAAAAAATAATCTAAAATATGATTATAATGTGATGTGGAACGACTTGCCGGAGTCTGCGGAATAGTCTGGAGGTCTTCAAGTCACTAGTGTAAGGGTATTCTGAACGTACGTTTGACGTCTAATAAATGAGACTACATATTTAACTAAAAACATATTTATTATTTCTCGAAGTTTATTCCCTCACAATTAATGCATTCTTTGAATCGCTGCTTAACATCAGGCAGGATGGTGGTCAAACGCTTGTTCATAGTGATTTAAAAAAAAAAATGACGTAAAGTGATTAGTTCTGAATATCTAATGTATGAATTATGAATAATTTATGTATTCGTTCTGAATATTTAATGTGTTTATTTCTGATTGCAAGCCTATATATTTTTGGTCTGAGCACTGAGAACCCACAAATTATAAAAATGTCAACTTAACAAGACAGCGTCAATCATAATTGAAAGATATTTGACACCTCAGAGGATCTCACAATTTGATCTTCATATCCCCTAGAGAAGACGTGGAAACATTTTTTTTTAAAGTAAAATCTCTTTTAAGATACGAACATTTTCCGTAAGCCCTTTTTTTCAAAGTATTTATTTTTTAATTTAATGGTCAGTTTCAGAAACTTGAAATATATCGAATTGCAGTTTTCTGTTTGAATGTGAAGTCCGCATTTAATTTAACTTTATACGTTTTCATCTAGAACAACTTTTGATCACGAGAAAAGAGCAAGATTTTTACAAGAAGACAACACAAAGCTAAGCTGGGGGACCCTGTCAGCTACACGCATGTTTGCAATTCAATAGAGTAAAATATGCTATATCTTGTTTCTGCTACTGGACTGTTATATTTTCAATACAAAACGTCGCTCCCTCAAATTAGTACTTACCTTTACGTTGCATTACGAAAGAAAACTCCATTTTTTATTACGACGGACGGTAAAATATTAATTAGAAAACTCCATGAATCACGTTTTCACTGTCGAAATATCAGGTACTGATAATCGAAAAGCGTCTGTGGTTCAGTTGGTCGCATACTTGACTTGCAACCCGGAGGTCGCTGGTTCGAGTCCGGCTACTGGACGTGTACCAATGGGTCTATTTTTCAGAGCTTATGTACCCAACGCAACGCTCTTACGGTGAAGGACAACATCGTAATGAATCCCGCACAGCGCAAGGTGTGTGAACCCTATAACGGCGATCGATGGGCTCACCCCCTGTCACGTTGGATTAAATACGCTTGATGAACTGTGGGCATTTGCTTAGCAAGTGCCTCTGCCTACCTCGCTTTGGGATTAATAGGCGTGAAGTGTATTATTATTTATTATTATGATAATTGAATCAGGGACGAAGCCTACCACCACCCAAGCCCTACCTGCCTCTCGGCGTACGGGCTACTTGTACTGTATGTTCCTTTAGCCTCTTTTTTGACCCCACACAATTCATTCCTCTTTTGTTGCCAATTCCCCCCTTCTGAGGCGTTGACGATCAAACGACGACGACTTCACATCGGGTCCTCGTCGCGTCTTCAATCGGTTACTGATATTCGGTTGTGTGCGTTAGACCTTATCATCATGATCCGCTTTTATTTGGGCTATGCTGGACGGAAGCCGCGCCTTATAGTCAAAATAAGTAACACTGGATTTTGGCTCCAACTTTTCCCGTCATGGGGGTCGTAAGAGGCGACCGAGGGAGCTCTCCAGAGGCCGGGCAGCAGCGCTCTCTGTGAGTTAAACCACAACACCACTGCGATAGCCAACCCGCCTGCCAAGCGTGGCGATTACTGGCATTTCACCCCAAATCACGGATCTCATTGGGGGAGGCCCTCGTCCAGCAGTGGACTTTATGTGGCTGATGATGGATTTTGGCTGGAGCAAACGCTGCGTCTGTCACCAGGCCAAGCAAGTTTACTTAAATAGACCCAGTAAAAACATTTTAATGATCTATGTAAATATCACAACGATATTACTATCAAGGAGGACTGCATACTCGTACCAAAACAGAGCGGGGAAGCTTGGAGCGTGGATATGAGAAGCATTTACTAAACAAAATCTCACGGTATTTTAACTGTATTTTTTACTTGCAAAAGCTGAAACTGTAACAAGACATTTTGGGAAGCCCAAAATTGCTAGCTAATGTACAAATCAAAAACATGATCGTAATATTAGTATTTACTTGGTAATTAGATCCGTAGTACAATTCCACACACGACATTTACTTATTCCAGATCCAGAACAATCTTACATTTACCTATGCTTTTGTTATATTATTCTATTACAGGATCTTCTATCTGCCATAGAAGATACTGCATTTACCTTACATGTAGCCGAAGCCTTTTCCAAGAATCCAAATAGCAAAACTTCCGACAAAATTCAAGGCAATTATAAAATCCGACCTTACATTCCAGTAATTTTCCAGAGGATATTAATTACACTTTTACTCAACACCAAGCAAAAAGAAATAAAGTTTTAATTTTCAGCATTTTTAAGCAAAACTAAGTTATTTTAGATCTACATTTTCTTAACTAAATATTCCGTTGCAATGTACGCGCTGCAGTAGCTCTCCGAAATTAGCATTGCTGTACTAACTTAAGCTCCTTTGTCTCGCAATTGTCAAAAGCTACGAGGTAAAGCTTTAATGGTACTGTTTCACCAAAGTATAACAAAAGCACTGGTATTATAAACGGCTTACACCAAAGAGTCTGTAATGCAAACGTCACAGCGTGCAAACCAGTAACACTGCAGTTAGAAAATTAACTCTATTACAACGGAATAGAGTGGTTTCGTGTTAAGGTTGATACCCTGTCTCAAACATTGTCTACCACCAATTCATATTTTACATTGAGCTCTTTGCAACTAAAGGGAGAAGATACGTCGCAGGTTCATGTTAAATGTACTGTTGAAATGAAAGTGTCCGCGACTGCGACAGTACAATTGTCGGGAAGCGCTCATTAATTTCGCTAAGTACTTCAAGGGCGAAGCAGTCAAGTGCAGAACGAAGCGTTAATTTAAATGTACAAAAATGCATTTCTCTTTGCGCGGGCTGAGAATGATACTGATATTTTATTTTTAGTAATAATTAGCAACAATAGGATGTTAATTAGCTCTTTATTTACAGTTTATTAACTGTTGGAATATACTAGACAGCCTGGCATTTTGTTCTTCTATCCTTCTCTGGTGACATGTGAATGAGGTAGAACTACAAAACAATAGGTCAAGCATGTTTTAAAGCTAACGGAATATAACAGTGTGTATTTCTATTTAAACGTATACCTACCCCATATAATAACGATGTCCATTTTTTCCTAGGTACGAAACGGATAACCTAGAAGAAATCTTTTGTAACCTTACTAGTCAGTGTCATTAGTGTCTATACATGTAATATCTTAATAAACAATAAAGTCTTAATTAATTCATTTAAGATCAGGAACAAATTTTTCATTAAGATATTATTCGGATGACGTTGTACACGTCATCGGCCTAATATCAGGTTCTTCAGGTAAGAGGCAGGAGTTTCAGGCAAAAATTCAATAAAAAACATGACAGCAACAAGAATAAGCCAATCACTACCTAAGCCTTATAGCCTTAAATAACGTAAAGGCCATTAATTTTCTGTCGACGTTCGAGTCTGCTTGCTTTTAGCGACAAGTTTAACCGGGAGTAACGCCAGGGAGAAATGGCGTTCGCAAATATCTTATTTTCCCAAGTCAAGCTGCTCTCTCTCTCGGATGAAGATAAGTTTTTGTGAGTCTTATTGTGTGTTCAGGATTATATATAAGAAATAATATTTCCAACGGGTTGTTTGCAAGGTAGATAGATTACTTATTATCTCTATTTCGCGAGTCTCGCCCAAACTCGAGAATGGCTGGACCGATTTGGCTCAATTTTAGACTTTTTAAAATTATTCGTGGAAGTCCAGAGAAGGTTTAAAAGGTGTATTTCTTCCAATACACGAGGTACAAATTTTCCTACAAGAATGTAAATTTTTGCCGGGACACCTAGTCGCTGTATAGAAAAACGTTTAGTAGGAATTAAATAAATAAATATAGGTAGATAATGGACAACTATTCATAATGAGGGAATTAAGTAAATAAGTACGTTAAACGTTACACAATCATGGTCATCTGAAATAATCCGTACCAACCAATAGTTTTAAACATTGTGGGCAAAGTTGTTCTCTGTAATTTAAAGCTTTGTGAGCAGGTATCATTGTTTAGTAAATGAATAACGTAATTTGAACATAATTGCAATCTGCATCTGTTCACATACTCTTTTCAAACACAGCATTTTTTGCCACATGGTATGCAACTTTAAATCTGCGGACGTAAGCACATAATCCAAAACGACAGTATTTCGGCAGCGAGATTATAAGCAAAGAACGAATTTCCACATACACAAACAGATGGTTATCATAATAATTTTACTAATGAAAGCTCGTTCACTAACCGCATTTCCGACTGCACCATTAATCATCTTACTTGGGGAATTTTCAAGGCTCTTGTTTCTAATAGTTATTACAGATGGCGCTAGATGTATAAGGAGCTTCACGCCTTTTATCCCAAAGCGGGGTAGGCAGAGGCATTTGCATAAGCAAATTCCTACTGTTCACCAAGTGTATTTAACCCAACGTGACAGGGGGTGAGCCCAAGGAGGGATAAATGTCAAGGAAATGACTAGTCTGTATTGAAGGTGACAGTTTTTTTTTTGTTTGTTTATATGTTACAAGAGTATCTGAAGTTTTAATAACTTACCCAAATAATAATAGGTAAACGGGCTAAAATATAATAGCACCATCTAGATAAGGTTTTTTTTGTAGCTACATTGTATAAATAGACCCTGTGTAGGGTGATCAGACAATACCCTTTTAAGCCCAAGTCCACTGTTTCTGGAGACACCACTCAGTCTATTTCAGAAAGTGTCTATGCCACGGAGCGAAAAAAAAATTGGACCTGGCTGATTTTGTTTTTGTATGAAGATCGATTTCCACCTCCAACATAAAAATATAGTGATGAGCTGAGGCATTCTGTGTTTATATAGTTGTGTGCGTGCAAATAGAATAGAAGATAAACAGATGGCAATTCGAGATAAGGTCTACGCGTTAATATACACGGGTAGACTTGTCTAGCCCACAGATAAACTATCATCACCTCTCCAATTGCATACCACTGTGATATGTTTTCGGCTTCTCGCATCCAGCTTCTGCCAGCCATCTTGCGCATATATCATCAGTCCACCTTGCCTGGGGGCGTCCTACATTCCGTTTGTCAAGACGCGGTTTCCATTCGAGAACTCGTTTGCCCCATCAGTCATCGGTTCAACGGCTAATATGGACGGCCCACTGCCAGCTTGCTAAACCGATGAACGATGTCCATGACTTTGGTTCTCTGTCGGATCATTTCATTTCTGTGTACTCAGGTAACATATGTAAAATATCAAATAATAAAATTGTATGCAATATTGTTGTTGCGTACATAGTCTGAAAAAGAGTCCCATTGGTACCCAGTAGCCGGACTCGAACCCGCGACCTCCAGGTTACAAGTCAAGTATCCGACCAACTGGACCACATACGCTTTCTAAATTTTAGAGTTTCTTAGAATTTTTGTTTGTTTGATTAAATAGAATAGGCACTGATTTGAGATATCATCAAATATTCATACAAAGTCCCCGAGTGTCGAGTGCTACTGAACTTACTAGCATCTATATGCATTTGTTATGCTCGTAATTTGAGAGGTCATAACTCCAGCTTCATCTCGGCGTTCGTTTATGTCTCCGGCGTAATTTCAACCAATCAGACACAAGCTATAAAATCACAGTCTCCCAACATTGTAAGGATTCAAATAACATGGTTGCAGTATTGCATTCTAAAGGTTCATGCTCACGAGACTGTTTTTTTATCGGAGTCGGGTATTCAGTGTTGTATGGAACACCACAAAAGGTGAGCCGGCGGCTTTGTAGGCATAGTATCCCTATTGGTGGTCAAACGCTTGTTTATAGTGGTAAAAAAATCGGATACAAAAATCGAAAGACCGGACGTGGACCCCGTTTGATGCCGAACTGAGCTCCAGCGGAAAACCGTCTCGTCGGCATGAATAATAAATAAAATTTTCACAACAACACCCACATTGCCTTCATCACATGTTAAGTTGCTACAGCACTTGTGATATTCGACAAAGAAATATACTTACTTAAATACATCTTTTTAAAAATTACATACTTATATAAATAAAACACCCAGACAAGTCCAATAAGTACTTAAAAGCTCATCACCTAAGTACCTGTCAACGGTGGGAATCGAAGCCACGACCCTACCGAATAGAGGCAGACATGCTGACCACTGTACCAACGGGCTCGATGGACCCTACTGAACTGTGTTGTTGTAAAGGTGGAAATTACTTAGAATTCGCCATCTATATTTTGTTTTACAGAGGAGAATGTTCCTACAATATCACGGATGGTCACCGATTTCTCGATTACTGTTAAGCAAGACTTTACGAAGGACCGTCGGTAAATCTTAAATCATTCTACAGCCAATCACAGGCGCTGTACAAAGTCTACTATCAGCTTCTGTTAGGGTACCTCTGTAAAGGTGATATTAATATTGCAGAGAGCCATTTTTCTTTAATTTCTTTATCAGGTCGAGGTTTACGACCATTGGAATTGGACTACATTTCTATGTGAACTTTGTGAAAAACAAGCTCATTGTTACAAAGCAAAGGAATCCAAGTGTTGTTACAGTACCTAACCTGCCCTTTGTGTCTGCCGTCTTTCCTTAAATTGAAAGGAAGGATTATTATACTTATTCATTAACTTCTTTTTTCTTACTTTGCTACTTTATTCATAATTGAATTTTCTGCTGTGAGTGACTGAAGCAATGTTGAGATTTCGATGTCGCTTACAGATATATTATATAAAACTAGTTGAGACGGAAAACTCGTTTTGCCAATAAATATTATTAACAATGTTTGTCTGCTATTAGATCCAAATATTATTACATATAAATATTCATCAACAATCACTCTGTCTACTAAAGAAAACCGCATCAAGATCAGTTGCGTAATTTAATTATAAAGATCTAAGCATACATAGGGGACAGGGAGGATACTTTATACTATGTAATAATAAAAAAACTTGGTCATCTGTCCCCAAACTAGGTTTACATTCCTGCATTGTAAAGAAAACATTGTCGCTTTTCTTAACAATTTTGATTACCCATAATTAATATGTAAACTATGCTCGAAATCGTAGTAAGTGGAGAAAAGGAAAGAGAGGCCTTTGCCCTACAGTAGGATTCAATAGGCTAATAAAATATGTAAACTTTGTACTGAGAGGTATTGATCATTTCAGAAAAACGCAATTTCATCTTTGTTCAAAGAATCGTAGTAGTGATATTATTCAATCATTATGTACATTTAAACATTTACAGGCCAACGTGAAGCAATAACACACCTAAAATATTTTTTTTTCTGCCTCAGCCCATCACTAAACCATTGTATGCCTATGCCAAAAGCGAAAATCGAAACCGCGACCTTTCTCCAAAATGCCAACTGCCCTACCAATAACGTACGTTATTAATAGCCTAGTCAAAATAAAGATTATATTTTTAGAAGACGAATTACGAGCTAAAATATATTTTTACTTAAAAGAACATTGCATGGGAGCAGCCTTTGCGAAAAATAAAATTACAAATCGACTGACGCCTAACCCCTAAATAGGGTTAAAAATCCTTTTATCAATAGGAGTACAAGAGGCATGCCGAAAAAAATACGGATGAGGAAAACATTACCGAATAAGAAGCAGAATATCGACATTGCATTTTATTCTACAAGACGTTTATTATTATTGACATTTTATTTCATCTATTCTTCCACCCTTTACTGTCATTTCAGTATATACGGTAAAATTTCAAGGAAAAGGCATCAACTCAAACTCACCACACGACCCCCACAAAAAAAATTGCGTCTCACTGATTCGTTCCTAACGCAATATTTTATCATTTCATTTCACTCCTTCACGAGAAAATAACGATCCGGAATAACTCAATAGGCATACTCGAGGCTGTTTTTTATTGAATTAATTTAGTATCATCGCTCCGATCTTGTTTCAATTGATCTATATCCGCGTAGGAGCCCACCGATACGCAAGTCCATGAATCTTCTCTATCTGACATATTCCGAGCGCTGGCTAGACTAATGTTAGATTATCTATTGAAAGGCGTATTGATTCCACGACAGCATAAGGGAAAAGATAAATTATATTTCCTCCATATTTTAGCTTCCAAGGACCTTCTGTCAACGTTGGGTACACAAGGCAAATAATCCTTTTCATTCCTTCTGAGTGTTGTGAAATCACATCTCTCTAAAATATACTAACAAGGCGTCCTTTATGCGAAGCTCAAAAGAAACGTTGTGCGGGAATAGTGAAAGGCCATGTACCGAGTTGGGTTGAGTTGCTACGACGCAGGCTGTCGGTTAATGACTACGCAACGCATAGAGCTACGTCGTAGACGAACAATGTCACATGGTAGGGTTCAATCTGTAAACAATTACCGAATAACGACTTATCAAACAAAACGTTATTCGCAAGAAAAAAATCACCTCCTCGTCGTATCTTGTAAATTATTAAGTTTTCCATTCTATTATTTTTTGAGTTATAAATAGTGAAAAATTATAAACAGTCCCCGTTTTGGCAAGAACGCGTGAAGTGTATTTATTTTTATTTATATATAGCTATAAATAAACCCAGCTATGTTTTATGTAGCAAGTCAAATAAATACTAATTACAAAATCTAGCTAGAGTTGACAACATAATGCTCACTTTTTGACCTTCAGAAATGTATTAAAAAAAGCCTCCTAATCATTTAACGTAGTAACTAGTCATGATCGGTACTTGAACTAAGTAAAACATAGCTTCTATCTCATCACACTGAGTTAATGGGACGTTAAAATGCAAAAGGCCTCGCCGGAGTAGTTATAAATGTTAATAGAGTGGAAATGACGGCTCCCTGATGAATTTTCACTTTATACAATATTTTGAATTTCGTCTGAATCAATCAAGGGATTACTTTATAGTTTAACTTGTGTTTGATAGTTTTCAATTTAGAATGATTGAGCTTTTATTAAAAGGCCCCTCCCCTTTTAATAAAAGCTATTATTTTTATCTACTAGGTTTGTGGAAAGTATGTAGGTACGTAACATATTGTCATATTAAATATATTAAATGACGTTAACTGCTGGAAGGCCTCTTCCAATGATTTCCGTCATTTGCGCACATGCTTGGCAGGCGGTTTGTGATTGCAGTGGTGTTGTGGTTTAACTCACAAAGAGCGCTGCTGCCCGTTCTCTGGAGAGTTCCCTCCGTCGCCTCTTACGACCCTCACGACGGGAAAAGTTGGGCTGGGGTGACGCATGTATTCTATTCGCCGTCACCACTGTGCATAAGGGGCTATCCAGAGAATCGGTCAAAAGTGCGAATTGGGACTATTGGCTTACAAGGTATACTTGGCACCCCCAACAGTCAAAACGTTTGCCGGGAGAGCTAGTATTTATATGTAAACCATCACTGGATACACTGTATCATTTCTTACAAGCAAATGTACGACTATTGCGTCGATAAACGATGTGCATCGTTATTTTGCTAACTCATACCAAAAGCAACTAGACTTGCAATTCAACGTTTTGAATAAAACGAATCCAAATAACTTAAAGAAAAAGAACCGATTTCAACCAGTAAAATTTGACATATATGTGGTTTTCTCATGGATGCCATTGTCGGAACTGAACCAAATTTATATAGAACCAAATGGGAAGCACTAGAATTCAAATAAAAAAGAACATACAAATCGGTTCACCCAGGCAAAAGTTCTGAGATAACAAACATAAAAAATACTGTACTAATGAGAGTAGAAGAGCGTCTGTGGTCCAGTTGGTCGGATACTTGACATGTAACCGGAAGGTCGCGGGTTCGAGTCCGGCTACTGGACGTGTACCAATGGGACTCTTTTTCAGAACCTATGTACGCAACGCAACGCTCGTACGGTGAAGGACACCATCGTGATGAAACCCGCACACCACAAGGTGTGTGAACCCTATAACGGCGATGGGCTCACCCCCTGTCACGTTGGGTTAAATACTCTTGGTAAACCGTGGGCATTTGCTTTAGCAAGTGCCTCTGCCTACCCCGCTTTGGGATTAAAAGGCGTGAAGTGTATTTTTTTTCTTATATCGATACAACTATGACAGAGTAGCAGACTTGGGCCTTGGGCCGTCGACCTCCAGATCCCGAAACTTCCAACAGCGCAGAGGAAATCCGGTGACAGTGTTTCTAGCGAATTAAGCTGATTAGCTTAATTGGTAAATGTTTTCAAACCCGTGGGCTCTAAGTCGGATTAGGGTCTTCTGTTGTTGTAGTAGCTGAGATCTAGAGCTTAAGATGCCCGACCAATGTAAGCTAATTAAAATAAATTTACGTAACTAGGTACGTAATATATGATAGATCATAAAATAGTTTCACGTTCTTGAAAAAAAAATACACTTGACTTTTTTCCCTTTTAATCCCAAAGCGGGGTAGGCAGAGGCAAATCCCCACGGTTCACCAAGCGTATTTAACCCACACTTGACAACATTGATGGTTTTATTACACACTAGTGGACGCGAAAGACGTTGTCCTGTCTTAACCATTAATATGAAATTAGTAGAACCTCAAGGGTGGCCAGCAGTGGATGTATTTTTTTCTTCATAAGAACCTTCTGCTGTCATTAATAAGCACAGCAAAGAAAGCATTAGTGAAATCGGTCCAACCGTTCTCGAGTTTTGGCGAGACTAACGCACAGCAATTCATTTTAATATACATATAAAGATAGATAGATTATTTAATTTAACACACCATAAATACCTTTAAAATTATGTTAACTGACAGTATGCACAGTCAAATTCGCAACAAATTTGACAGTACGTGGTCCGCGACGTCTATTGCAAGTTCAGTTAACTTGGGAATGGAAGATAAGAGCATGCTGTCACTTACGTAGGAACCAACTCCTTGTTTGGGACACCCTATCTGTAGTACGCTAGTACCATAGATATTACTGGTCAGCACAAATGGAGGACGTTTCTTCGAATGAGTGGTCCGTGAGCGTCCGGTGCGTTCATGGCGTCGGAACATCAAGAGTGAGCTACGAGTTCTTGGACTGAGTTGGAGCGAGCCCTTAGACGTCACGAAGATGAGACGGAGGGAAACATGATGCTAGTTTATAGATACTGTGCTATAGGATATCAACGCCAACAATAAGTGAAAAATATTTATAGGCCAACCGTGGATATCTGCTTAACGAGGGCCCCTGCCTGTCCCGTTTTGGGTGTGTTTTTTATAAGCAAATTTAGAAAAAGATCAGATATAACAGGATAAAATAAACAGTAGCTAGGTGCATTAAAAACGTCTATTATTTCAATCCACGTCTTAAGGTCGATCGTTATGTTACAAATCTTTACTTAATAACACCAGCTCCCATAAACTTTAATAAGAGGATAAACCCCTAGAAACTACGTGTATACCTTATATTATAATATTTCAGTTTCACCCTTGCCTGATCTCTAGATCTCTCTTCAGAACTTATTTACTCCAAAACCAGGTTACTTTATTAAAAAGTGTAACTAAGGACCTGTCAGCATTCAACTGGTTAACTGCCTAGTACATTGACACAATAAACGTTAAGTTATTTAACAAGCCCTCATTAAACATGCAATGTATGTCAGGTCGTTCGTTTGAACCACTTTCCGTTTCTAAATTGTTAAAATATAAAGTTGTTGAAGGAACGTTTTTACAACTTTCATGAGGAAATATTCTACGTTTTTCGCATAACAATTTGAAGCTCGCTCAAGTCCGATTTATCTTTTACTTATATTTTTTTTATCCGGTACAGCCGGTTCATGTAATGGCAAACGCATTCCACCGGATATAATATTTCTGCCTCCGGGCGGGTGTCAGGAGAAAATAAAATATCGACTTCACTTTCCCATGTCTAAATTTTGGATGTTTTATTGTGGTTCCGACACCTGATGTTGTTTTTACATACTTACTGAATGTACTGTAAATGTTTTAGAAATAAGAGATAGAATGTGTAGACAAAGAGGTGTAAGGTAGTTTAGATAATTTGTACTAGCTGACCCAGCGACCCGGAAAAACATTGTTAATAAACATTGTATTTTAGCAAAATAACATTTGCCATGTCAGATACTATTATATCTATACCTATGAAACTCAAAGTGCTGACTGATTCACTCATCACTGACTCATCATGATGTTTAAGTGACATCATCATCATCAGCCCATACCTGTCCACTGCTGGACATAGGCCTCTCCAATTGCACGCCACTGTAATCTATTTTCGGCTTCTCGCATCCATTAAGTGACCAAATTTATCGTTAACTAACTACGTAAAAAGGGGGCTTGAAGTTTATATGACAAGAAACGTTAATTTTGGAGTTAAGGTTCTAAAACTTGGTGGCAAATAGAAATTAATAGTGAAATTGCGTTCACTAGTAAAATATAATGCGTCATGATACAATACAAGCTAAAACCGTACATTTAACACTAAGAAATAGAGAAAGTTGTTTTTTTAGCACTACGAAGAAGCGTTTGACTACCATCCTGCCTTTTGTTAAGCTGTCTGTTTTATCCAAAATGACTATTCAGTTAAAAGATGGTAGAAACCGCACTTACCTTTACTCCACACAAGCGTATACAAAAAATAAACACACACAACGCACAACCCCTTTTATCCTTACCTTCTAAGAAATTCCTGAAAGAAACCTAAGTAAAAGAACTTTAGGCAAAGACGTTTCAAGTTGCCCAACATTTCCCTAAGGATATATACCTTTTGCGAGTAACATATGGAGTGTGTAGGGGCGTTATATCAAGCAAAACCATTACATGGGATATGTGAGAGCGTACGGCGACGACGTAGGCGCGACCTTGATTAAATATCTGGCTGCAAATACCGTGCCTTCACGTTGGCTTACTTATTATAAAAGGTGTCCAGAAGGGACTTTAGTCTTTAAAAGTACGCAGCGGATTTTGATGCGGTCTTTTTTAATAGATAAAATATACACTTATAAAAGCAATAATCTACTATATAAAAATAAGTCGGGTTTTCCTCCCTGACGCTATAACTTCAGAACGCACGAACCGATTTCCACGGTTTTGCATTCGTTGGAAAGGTCTCAGGCCGCGTAAGGTATAGCAAAGAAAATTTAAGAAAAATTTCAACAGAAAAGCGGGAAAACGAAACGAAGCCATCTGGTGGCGAAACGGAGTTCGCCGTGTTTGCTAGTTATTAGTAAAATAATTTTGCACGGCGGTGATGCTGCTGATGCTGTTTATGTGACTTTCGTGGAAATTTCAAAATACAGTCATGTCTTAATTCTGTTTGTAATCTTTCTCCACGCCAAGTTTTGTCAAATTCCGTTCAGAAATATTTCCGTGAAGAATTAACAAACACATTCTCATCAAAAACTTTTACGTAGGTATTTAATGCTAACAACTGTAACATGGTAGATTTTCCCGTATACGGAAATTTGTAATAAATTAGAGCCTATGTGTTATTCCGATGTAAAAGTTATATTATTATAAAGTTAATTTTAAAGTATAATTTGTTCTGTAATTTTCGCATGATAGAATTACATTATTTCGTACAATTATTATATCTTTAGGTATGCTATCATCGTCATCAACTCATAGTCATCTACTGAAGGACATAGGACTCTCCAATAGCGCGCCAATTTTACTCCGACGACCAGGTGCTATCCCGTGATCCCGTTCCCGTGGGAAATTAGGTATAAAATATAGACATTATTTTTTATACATAGATAAAATATAGTCGTTGATATGCGTAATTCCGATGTATGACCTTTTTTTCTTTTTTTATATTTTACTGTAAACTTTAGGTGAAACATGTTTAGTATAGTTTTCGCGTGGAAGACGAACATCTAAACTTTCGCGTTTAAAATATGATTAGGTATTAGGATTAGTAAGATTGTTATAGTAATGCAGAATACAGTACAAGAAATTTATTTATTTATTTATTTATTATTATTATAGATACAATAATGCTTACAAATAAGCGGACTAAAGTTAGTGTACCCACTACAGTAACACAATTCTTAGTGCACCTACTTAGTAGTTAATTTTAGTCAAAGTATCAGAGCGGCTTCACGATAATCGACCGGTTTCAACCTTGACACTTTTCCATATAGAGTAACTTCACTTCCGAGAAGGCGGTCGGAATGTACCTTACTGTTGTTATGTTAGTTGCATACATATCTTGATAATTCAGTTTTTACCCCGAAAAATATGCATTTTGTGACTTATACCCTTTTACTTTACTTACTTTACTCAAAATGAAAAGGTG
>SJJU01000764.1:0-24191 GCA_012932125.1 Conopomorpha cramerella
CCTTTACTTAAAATCTTTTCCAAGAAAACATAGGTACGTGATTTACAAAAACAAAACAGTTGGTGATTTTTCCCGCGTTCTGCGTGAATACCTATAGGTGCGTATAGGAAATACCTGATTACGAAATAAATTAGTCAGGTAACGTTAATTACATCGATCGACGCTGGCGCTGTTGGAAAACGAAAAATTGCGCGCGTGTTTCACACCCTGCCAGTTCAATAATACGACATGTGAAGCGTTAAGCTTTTCGCGTATACTTAGGGGAAGAAAATATTGTACTACAATTTATTTTATTTCAAAATAAAAATAAATTATAAGGACTTTTTTCACTCTCATATTCACTCTGAGATTTCGTTATATACTTCTACATGCGCGTACGCGTTCAGCCTTTCAGTTTTACTTGCCTTTTGTATACTGTAACATCCTATACCTAAAATATTTTCTTAGCAAAAACATTCTGGAATCGAACACCTCATTTCAACCTTTCAGTTTTACTCGCCTTTTCTATACTAACATTTTGTACCCAAAATATTTCGTAATAATTTTGGCGAAAAAAAATATTTCTCCTTAACATGCAAAAAAATTGAGGTAAGCAAATTTTTGTAAGTAAAATTTTATCAAGGACAACAAAAGATCAGAATAAAATACGAAAGCGCCAATTCAAATTGAAAATGTAGAATAGTTTGTTTCCCGGAACGCGTTTAATTGAAACAGCAATTGAAAAACGCCAAATACTACATCAGTTCGAAAAGGGGATTTATCATGGGAAGAGGAACTGACAATAAACTTACTGACCATTTTTTCAATCAGGTGTCATTCAACATATTTCAAAACATAATACGATAATTAATGATGAACACGCAATCATTCAAAAACTTTGAATACTAATAATTTTAACCTACTTCCTCTGGGGGAGCATAAGGAATTTCCACCCTGTGTATAGAATCACTACACCTAACTAGTGCATAATGCGTTACCGGTATTTAAGTACGTATAGTAAGCCCTTTGTATACTGTAACATCTAATACCTAAAATATTTTCTAAGCGGTAACTTTCTCGACACGAATACCTCATTTTTTAATCTTTAGTTAATTTTGCCCCGTAATACCCGGTTTAAACTATTAATCGAACACCGTATTTCAGCCATTCACTTTTACTCGCCTTTTCTATACTTGTTGTATTGCTGTAACACGTTAGCGGCCGAGCCAAATATAAATTCAAAGTACAGGCAGAGCTAGCGTTTCAAGGACAACGTCTGTCTCCGGAGGGTTGGAAGAGATTACCGGAGGGTTAGGTTAGCCAACCCCCAGACCCAACCCTCCCGCGGCTCGCCCGCAAGATACAATTTACTGGGTTCTACTTTACTTTCTGGCCATAGTGGAAAATTCGAGATTAGTTTCCACAATGATTTAATTAAATTAACTACCTAGGTACTCCCACTACGTACGATCCATCTAAATAACTAAACTGGGTGCGTGGTATCGCGAATAAATTAGAACTATAGTTCGTGCATTTCATGAACGCGCGCGGGCCTTAGATGTGTGAGTCGTATATGGACACGCTAGTTGACAGTTCAAACGAACAAAACTGCCACGCACACATCTAAGGCCCGCGCGCATTCATGAAATGCACAAAGTATACCTGAGTGTAATCGGCGTAACATTTACACGTACTTCATTCTCGTACGTAGGTATTTGCACTGAATGGAGCCTACAAGTGTGCTCCATCGTAGACCACATCGCTGCTTAACATAAGGCAGGATGGTGGACAAACGCTTGGTCATTGTGTTAAAAAAAAGAGTGGAGAAATCTTGAGAATAGTTGCATGTTCAGTTCTCATTATTCACACCTTAGGACGTTCTAAATCGATTTGAAAAAAATAATCTTCCGTTACAAAATAGATCACACAAGAAATACACGGATTGATTGGATTTGATAAGATAGGAAATAAAAATAAAGAAAGTAAAGTAATTTGTTAATTTTTTTATCGGAAGTATCGACGTGAATCTATTTTTAAAACCTTGAAAAACATTTTCTCAAAGCATATTTAAAAACAAAACCTTTTTTGTTTTTTTTTCAAACTGAGCGACAAAACTGATTTAATAAATTGATTGTTATGTGAAACGGCCATTATGCGGAAATATGAACGCTTGACATTTCACACACCGTAGTATGACGTGGCACAAACGATTAATAACCTAAGAGATACACAATACCTTTTACTATGGAAATATCACGGACATTTCGCACTTTCAGTAAGACAAGGGCATAATTGAAAAAAATGTGAAAAACCGGCCAAGTGCGAGTCGGACTCGCGCACCGAGGGTTCCGCCGTACAAACGTAGCGGTTTACAATTTATCATTTTCGCATTGTTTCCTTTATCTGTACTATATAATGTTGCTTCGTGCCGAATTTCAAGATTCTGAGTTCACGGGAAGTACCCTGTAGGTTTTAATTCCTTAGCGTGTGACGGAAATTCGTCTAAGGTGTCGGTATAAACTACTGTATCTTTTGTTCGCGTTAAAATATCAAACTTATAAGTTTGATATTTTCACAGCTTACAGGGACAATAGTATTTATTATAGTATTTCAGCTTGATACGTCCACGCGTTCTTGAAATAAAGGGTCTTGACAGACAGACAGACGGACAACAAAGTGATTCTATAAGGGTTTTTCCTCTTGAGGTACGGAATCCTAAAAATGAGTTAAATATGCCGAAACGTATAAAAAGATCAGCACTATCCCTGGAGAGAATATCATCATCGTCATCATCAGCCCATACTTGTCCACTGCTGGACATAGGCCTCTCCAATTGCACTAGAGAGACTATATTATTTCTAAATATGAAAAAGTGAAAAAATGTATGCACTCACGATACTAGTACTGATATTCATTGAGCAAGAAATCCTGTAAAATTACAAAAAAGTGCAGTTATGCCCTTGTCTTACCGAAGGTGCGATTTGTACATAAGTATTATGATGTACTTTTAAATACATACATAATATCCATATGCCTCGCTGATCTGGGGGACAAGTCTGCTACACTCTCGTAGTTGCATCGTAGTGGCAAACGATGTCCATTGCTCTTTTCGTTACTTTTATTTCAACGTCGTCCGTAGTAAAACAGCAATGCACATCGTTTTCCGCTACGATGCAACTACCAGTGTGTAACAGACTTGGCCCCCATGGATGTAAAGAGGACGCATCAGCTGTCTTTCTTTGTTTCTTAGCAGGTTTCGAGTAAGATTTAGGTTTATTCAGGCTTTCTTTGGTGTCCACTTGTTGGTGGACCATTAAATAATTTCCTTACAATTGTTCCGTTCCGCGACATTTAGCTTCAAGTTAAGAATGTCAATATGGGCCTTCAGTTACAAGTTGGAAGCTCATAGCCTGAAGGTTTAATCTCCAGAACTCATCCACTCCAACGACATGCCAGGGAGAAAATGTAATCTGTTTACCTCCAAGATCAGCATGGGATATTATATTAACACTACTGTATTACAGTATTCGAACTTTTTAATTCATTAATTAAGTTTCCTGAGTGTTTGATCCTAAAATAACGTCGTCCAATCACTAATAAATGAGCTAGTTACAACTTCAAAATTACGAGCTTTCGAAATAAATTAACTACCTACTTAGTAATAATAATGTAAATAATAGAAGGCTAAAAGACAGTCCTCTAGGGCCAAAGTGATAGAGAACTTTTTTTTTCTTTTCTACAACCAGCCAGAGTTCAAAGCGACTGTAGTAGGTGCGTCGTCGGTGAGAAAAAAGTTTCAATGTGTTCATAAACAAAGTATCTTGAACAAATTCTCGACGACCTACGACGTCTGGAGGTCACGGTCAGGCCGTGTTCCAAGTTCAAATAACATTCTATCGTTTGAAAGTTTCATCATCATTTTGTGAACTCATACGACATAACTGGAGAAGATGGATGAAAGAGATTTACATGTGATGTAAGTTGCCGGGTGAATAGAGGTAGATCCCAGAAGGATAAACATCGACCAGATTGGTGATGTCCTAGCGGAAGGTGGCGTGAAGAGTACTCGTATGAATGTAAATTATGTAAGGCGGTTTTGTATAGGACTGTGACAAGTGGATCCGTAATCTCTGCCTGGGGTAGGCAGAGATTACGGGATCTGGGAGACTATATTTACTTTAAAAGTTGTAGACTTTATCTTGTTCCACTAAACGAATGTTACTGGTTATATTTCTTCCAATATAGACTTAGAATATCAGCGAGAGTACTTTTCAGAGAAATGAAAATAAAGGCCCTTTTTAAACTAGACCTATGTCTGTATGTTTATAATCATTAATACGGGCCCGTTGGTGTAGTGGTCAGCATGTCTGCCCCTATTCCGTAGGGTCGTGGGTTCGAGTCCCATCGCTGACAGGTACTTAGGTGATGAGTTTTTAAGTACTTATTGAATGTGTCTGGGTGTTTTATTTAAATAAGTATGTATTTTATTTTTTATTTCATTTCATTTCATAAGGTATGTATTTAAACAAAAAATATTTAAGTAAGTATATTTCGTTGTCTGAATTCCTCAACACAAGTGCTGTAGCTACTTAACATGGGATGAAGGCAATGTGTGTTGTTGTAAAAACATTTTTTATGGATTACGATTAAATATAATTTTGTATTTTTTTTTCTTTTAATTTATAACAACCTTCTTCAGACTTCAGCCAGCCGTGATGAAGGGTATTAGGGATTCAATTTAATATAGTTAATAGCTATATAGATTTGCCCTTCTCTATGTCAGAGTAAAGATTGATCACTTGGGACAATACTTACTCTATACTGCGAGTAAAGCACCCCGAGCAATGTTCTTAAAAACGTTGTTGGGTTCGTCAATATGAAACAACTCTTACCTTACTGTAGCGACAATGCGGAGAAAGGACAAAATTTTTTTTGCCTCCATACGAAATGGACAAATTTTTACCTCGGGAGAAAACATTTTGTATGGGGGTTGAATTTTTTTTTCTCCACTTTGCGACATAGTAAAATCTGTTCTTATTAACAAGCCCAACAACGTTTCTAAGACCATTGCTCGGGATTCTTTTACACTCAGTATTATGATGATTATAGGTAGACCTTTACGTAGTATTCAATCAAAGTAATAGAAAGTATACCACAATATTTTCTTTATAAGTAGGTTGAAAATTTTCACTGACATTAAATGTTCGTATATTTATTAGAGAAAGGGCCGAGGTGAAGGTCAAAAGTGTCTTTTGATGTTTTACGACGTTTGAAATTTTCAAATTGGACTCATTCAAGTTTAGGAAACCGGAAATGTAAATCGCATAAAATGTCCTTGTAAGGTTGTTTTTAAATGAGCCGAGTATTTAAATGTAATAAATATTGCAAAGAAAAACAGTAGGTACATACCGAAATTTAGCCATAATTTAGCCATGTATTTTTTGTGAAAATACTTTACTTTGTAGGTACGAGATAAGTATACTATTACCCTTATTTTACAGTTATGTTATTTCCACAAAGTAAAAGCGTCGAAAATAATTAACAGCCTTTCCTAATTTACAGAATATATTATTCTTGAAGTTTGGATTTCTCTTTGTTTATTTGGTAATAAAACATATACCTGATATGTATATAGTTCCACCTACTTTCCAATAAATAAAGAATTACCATAATTGTACAAAGTACTCTGTAGAAAGATAGGCGTGGTAGTTCATAAAAAAACGTGTCGTTATGAAAACCTCTTCAGTATTTCGTCGCTTAAAAATAATATTGTACCTTCTCGGAAACCTACACAAAAAGTAAAGAATCTGGTTTTCTACCCTAAGGTTGAAACTCGTATGAATGTCATTAGACATTAAGGTTCAATTTTCAGGTTTCAAAGGTTCAATATAACGACTCTACCTTATTGATATTTTAGTTTCACAGGAAGTGTTATCCAAACAGATAGACCACTATTCCAACACTACACTACTAGCAAAATTATACTTTATTAGCTTGAGCATAGTTCGTTTCTATTACACCAAGACAATAAGAGCGAAACAACCGTTGATTGCACAGATTTGAGTTTGAGGAGAGTTTCAAAATACGGGTCTTAGTCGTCTTCATCATGACAAGTTAAATTAATTTTGAAGCCATACACTCTGTTTCTAGAAGCTCAATAAATTTGACAAAGCAATCAGTTAAGTTGATCATGGCTGTGATTGTTCAATTGTGGGATTTGTTTAGCCAATCGCAAAGCGGATAAACTTATGCTCTGTACGTGTATTCTGGTATCTGTTGGCGCTGCGAACTGTGTTCTATCATCATGATCACAATCTTGACAGAAGCCCCCTTCTGGACAGGTGAAAAACCTGCGTAGAGTCATGGCGACAGGAAACGTCATGACATTTTAA
Source organism: Conopomorpha cramerella (assembly GCA_012932125.1). NCBI lineage: Eukaryota > Metazoa > Arthropoda > Insecta > Lepidoptera > Gracillariidae > Conopomorpha > Conopomorpha cramerella. The sequence goes on from SJJU01000764.1 coordinate 6,372, forward strand.
GAAACCAGGCGACGATCACATTGATACTTACGTTTTAAGTTTAGTACTTACTACTATATTACTTATACTATGATACTTAAGTTTTGATCCGCCGTGGGAAGTCCTGTCGTATTTAAGCTTTGCATAACATAAGGTATGCCGAATTTCAAGCCTCTAACTTTAACTCGGTTTATAATTTTCATACAAACGGGTTTTCCCGGTAAACCCCGTTCCCGTGGGAATTTCGGGAATTCCTATCTTAGTGCACCCCTGCGGTACATAAGCTACATGCCAAATTTTAAGTTTTCGTTTAGCCGTTTGGGCTGTGCGTTTATTGACAGCCAGTTAGTCAGCTTCCCCTTTTATATATTTAGATAAATATGGGCTTATCCCCTATCACATTGGGTTAACTATACATAGTGTAATAAATAAATTTTGCCGTAACATTTTATATATTCATACATTCAATGGCCATCTGACACCAAACTAGGATACCCTTTCACTATAGCTGCCAGAGACTGATACTTTTACATAAATACTATAAATTAATTATAAGATAAACTAGTGGACCCGGAAAACGCTGTTTTTTTCGATATACATTATTAACAGTGTTTATTATACGCATATACCTTCCTCAAGATTCACTCTATCTGCTAAAGCAAACCGTATAAAAATCCGTTGGGTAGTTTTGAAGTTCTAAGTATATATAGGGTCAGACAGCGGGAGGCAAGATTGTTCTATACTATGTATTGATAACAAACCTATAATAATACCGTACCCTGCAGCTCTGGAACTAAGAGATTTTTCCAGGTGGGTTTCTTCCAATAAAGTTATAACTGGGATACCAAAATGATTTTTTAAGGAAACGCGCACTGACATGATAATAAATGTTTAAAACTGGTATTATAGCGTGAAGATCAACCAAAGAATACACTACAATACCCGTTTTAAACATTTAATACAAAAGTGATTATTAAGCAATGGGCGTTCACCTATCACCGAAAAACTTACTGTTTGACCCACTAACCCCATGAAAAAGACTAAAGTGACCTACGGGGCATGTCTTTAAATGTTTTGTCTACCCCGCCTCACCTGACCTTAGTATGTATGTATATATTTACTCACGTCCAAATTCTCTAGTGGCTTGAAACTTTTGACCTTTCGAGACATAAAAGTCACTTCCTTCCTGAAAGGGGCTTACACATAGACACATTGTGATAGGTTGGTGCTTTTATCACACCTTAGGACGCCTTTTACGTTGTATATTAGAATCAATACAATACTTTCAGTACTTGTCCGCCCCAGAACAATAATAAAAAAAAATAAAATAAATACACTTCACGCCTTTAATCCCAAAGAGGGGTAGGCAGAGGCACTTGCTAAAGCAAGTACCCACGGTTCACCAAGCGTTTATGTTGTTTATGTTTATGTTTATGTGTTTATATTTATGTATATATTAATTTACTACTTTAATAACTGACACACTAAAATAACTGACACAATAGAATTAAAACAACAACAAGCAATAAATAAATGTTTGTATAAAGTGTGTGGTTATGGATGTTCATCTGTATTGGGGAATTTTCAAACTCCAAAAATCTAGATGTCGCTGGTTGGTGTCCAGGGGGACTTCTGTTAGTTATATTTTATTACGTACAAAATATTTAGGCCATAGGAAAGAACTTTAGAGTCTTAACTTCTATTGTAGGGAAGTTGGTTGATTATGTTTCTTGCTGAAATAACACCAAATTGTAATAAATACCAATCAAAATTAATTAAAATTGGTTCTAACATTAAATACCAGTGGCCCACAACCACTTTTTAGCATTGATAAAATAATAATTAAATATTTATGAACTGTCACCTTCAATACTGACTGCTTGACGTCAGTAATTTCGTTGAAATAAATCCCCCGTGAACAGCTAGCGCCGCCTTTTATAGCTAAGAGAAACAAGGGCCCTGAAAATACCCCATAGCCTATGATATCATGTTTCAAGATAGTACCGTCGACAAAGCTATTAGCTAACCTCTTTTATATGCCTGCGTCATGTGGTGAGAGACCGACTGTATCTATTATGCTAATTAAAAAATACCTAGGCTCTGTCCCTGTAACACTAGCAGATGACACCAATTAATAGAAAATGACAGCAACTTTGTTTCAACTTTACAATGCTCCACCGTTTTTTTATTGTAATAAAATGTTTCGCTTGTATGACTTGGGCAACAAACATATTTTTTACACACCGGTCACAAAAATTACAGAGTTTCCCAATCCCGTGTTCCGAATATTGCGGGCTTATTCCAAACAATTCATATTCATAACGGAACGCAACCATCACAATGTTTGTTAATATCCCGCGCGCGGAACAAAGGAGGCGTCACGCAAAGAACTGCAGATTAACCGTGGCGACAATTCTGAGCCCGGGGGCTCATTTACTCCGGCGCTGTGGCCGGGGGCGGCCGCGTGTCCCGGAGCTCAATCTCGGCACGGACAATGGGGTTCATGGTCGATGGGCAATGAGCCCGCCCGCCCCCGTCCGCCCGACGACTAGCCACCATTGTCTCACATAAATTGCGAGGAAAACACTCACAATTTCCGGACGTGTGGGATGCGGTACAAGTAGTACAGTGCTTCTATTAGTATATGCATTTCGATTTTTGTCAGTATAATCGGTTTTTTTAATGTGAAATAATTGTAATAATCCTAATATTATAAACGATGGATGTTTTTATGTAAAGAAAAACTACGGAACGTATTCAAATGATATTTTTTAATGAAACGCGCACAGACATTATAACTCAATATTTTGGCAGTGGGTATAATCGGATTTTTTAATGTGAAATAATTGTAATAATCCTAATATTATAAACGATGGATGTTTTTATGTAAAGAAAAACTACGGAACGTATTCAAATGATCATTTTTTAATGAAACGCGCACAGACATTATAACTCAATATTATTCACCGGGTATATATCAGTCCACTCGTGACCACGACGCATGCGACTGCGTCGAAACGTCGAGTAAAATAACAAAGGTAAGTTCGAGCTTGTCTTTGATTATATTCGCGCCTATATACCCGGTGAACAATATTGACGTATTCAAATGAGACTTTACAATAACGCATCGGAATAACACATAGGCTATATTTTATCCCGAATTGTCTACGGGAACGTAACACCGGTCGAGGTACATTTAGTACCTATATATGAAGCGTCTGTGGTCTAGTGGTCGATTCTCTGGAAGTTATCAGTGTGGGACCTGGTGTACCTTCTAGGCCAATAGGTCTTCTTTTCAGAGCCTATATAGACGTGTAAAATCCCCATAACACAAGGTTTGTGAATCTTATGACATTGATAGGATCAACCTCTATTACGTTAGGTTACTTTCGGATTTTTTTTTTAATTTGGTAAACTGTAGGTAATCGCTTTACATGTGTCTCTGTATACTACGCTTTGGGATGAAAAGGCATGAAGGGCATTTTTTTTAATAAGCTCTATGATAGCTCCAAGTTAGTTCAGTGTACGGTCAACACCAAGTTAACGAAAAAAGAACGCGAAAACTGAGGAACGATGACGATTTACGATATGCACTAAAAAAAGAGAAGCACTGTACACTGCAAGTCAAAATGGCCGCCGTATTTTGTGTGTGAAGTTTTCAAACGGCTTGATTAGAATACTGGGCACGTTCGGCCGAGAGGAATCAGACTCGAACGCTCGCTGATTAGTGTTCAATAAAACTGCGGAACGCGAATGTCGACAAGTGGGGAAGGAAACATGAACAATATGTATTGTTGACCTTTTGCTTTGTCTTATTGACCCGCAATATACTTCTGTAAAGAGCAATCACGTACAAAAATGTAAAATATTTAAACACGATGTTTTTAAAACTTATCCTAAAAGTTACTACTTATCTGTTAACAATATTGCCTTCATGATTATGCTTGCTAAACCTGTTGTCTTTCCCCCGACGATTAAAAGATATTGAAGCATTTTTTTTGTCAGTAAAAATATGTTTGTGGATGTGAATAAAATTGTGAAGAAGTGTGAAATAAAACATAGTAGCGATAGGCTCGTCTGTAGTGGCGAAGCTAGGGAGTGAGCCGGTAGTACAAGACAAGCCTATGCCAGACACATTAACAAATATTTTCAAGGAATTTAAGTAGCGTAGGGACTTATTATAGCTCAAATAAGTAGGAAATAAAAAATTAAAAAAAATTAAAATCTAAATAAGGATTGGTTAAGTGTCTATTGTTCACTACCGGCTTACCTCCTAGCTTCGCCACTACTCGTCTGTCAAGATAATGGTGAGATGCTATGATAGAAACCTACACTCTGCCTAAACCTTCGATATTGTAATTACTATCACATAAAAGTCACTAAAACACTATTTACATCGTTAAAAAGTAACAAGTATGTTACTACTAGAGCGTCTGTGGTCCAGTTGGTCAGATCCTCGAATTGCAATTGGCATGTCGTGGGTACGAGTCCAGCTAGTGGATGTGTACCATTGAGACTCTTTTTCGGAGCCTATGTATGCAACGCAACGGTCGCACGGTGAAGAAACACATCGGGATGGAACCCGCACACCACAAGGTGTGTTGACCCTATAACGGCGATGGGCTCACCCACACGTTGGGTGACAGGGGGGGAGCCCTTGCAATGCCCCCTGCCCTATTTGGGCATCGTCCATCTCATCACCATCATCCTCTTGGTGAATAGTGGGCATTTGCTTGTGCAAAGTGCCTCTGCCTACCCGCTTTGAGATTAAAAGGCGTGAGGTGTATTTTTTTTCTATAATTTTATGTTACTACAGTTAACGCCTAAAGTGCTGAATATGGTACAAAACAAGAACACTTATTTTTTTTTCTAGCTTTATATGCTGAATACATTAAAAAAAAGTTATAAGATCTCTCAGCTAGCGGTCAGGTGAAAGTATAACAGTTTAAATTATTCAGGACTTAAATACTATGCAATCTTTGTACTTTATTTAGTACATGCGGTTGTTATTTATTAGTAAACAAATAAAAAAAATGTCAGGGCTTATAGTATCTTCAAAGTAACTGCGAAATATTTATTATTATTTAATTCAAAGGGTATTTTCAAGAAGAATAATAAATTACTAAGAAACACGATTCGTAAAATTTAATTATTATGGAGTTACAGGCTTTATGAAATTGACGAATCAAGTCCTTTTGAAATGAAATAAAATTATACCTTCGTAATGAAAGACATTATCAATGTAACTGCGATTTTCGTGTGGCATACACTCAGACAAAGATCCATAATATGTTACATAGGACTAACTCACGTCTGTTTTCCTTAGAAGGGTAAACAGAATCTTGGAATAATTAATTATAAACATGATCATCAAGATTAACATTAAATTTTGCGCTGTATGAAAGCTCTATACATATTTACCCATGGTCCTTTAATTCCTAAAAAAATTACTGGTCTCATAATATTAGAAATTGTATTTCTTGTCTAATGCGGGATTTTGAACTTAGGTCTTTCAACATTCAGCTCTTTGATCCTTCGACGTTGTTATAAGCAATTCGACCTTTAAATATTGTATATATAATATGTGCTAATTTTCAGTATTTTTTTAACCTATTCGATATACTGAAAATCGGCAATAAAAAGGGATTTTTAGTTTTCGAAATTCTAATATGAACTAGCTATACCATTTTCGATAGGCTCGCACCCTTAAGGCGATGCTCAGGATTTGTAGCCGAGCATCAAAAGGCCTGTCGTCACCTATGAGCCTTCTAGCACGCCTCTATATTGCCTCCAGAGACAGATTTAAAATAAAACAGGTACCGAGTGCAACAAAAACACACAACAGCGAAATAAAAGGAGAAAGTACGCAACGTCAGCCAATCCGGCCGCGTGGAACAAAATAATCTGTTTTGGTGCAAACTTTTTAATTTCAGCAAGTCCCCTCGGAGCGGCCCAAACAAAACGTAATATTTCATTTCACCCACGCTGCGTGTTGTATTATTTATTGGGTTGTTTGTACAGTGGTAGATGTGGGTTCATATTGTACAATGTAACTAGATATTCAAATGAAAACAGTTTTTAATAGCTTTATAGTAAAAAGAACCAGTCAAATTTGACAGATCTGTTGTTTTCTCATGAATGTCACAGTCGGAACTGAACAAAAAATGGGGACAAAAGCGGAAGCACCAGCTTTCAAACACAAATAAATCATCCAAATTGCTTCATCCAGTTAAAAGTTTTGAGGTAATAAACATAAAAAATACCATGGAATTGAGAACCTCTTCTCTTTTTTTTAAGTCTGTTAAAAATGTTGGATATCGTAGTAGACATCACAAAGTGTATATGTATAGTAAATACCTACTTAATGATAATATCAGCATTTTAACGTTGTCAAAGCATTTTTTATCAGTCTAAACATTACAATTTTTAAACCTAGTTCAAGTTTTTTTTTAAACCAAAACCAATGAACAACATAGTCCTTTAATCCCAAGGGCCCGACTACACACATTTTGTTTAATTTGAATTTGTCAATTAACCAAATTTCAGAAAAGTACCGAGTCCAAATTTTCTCCCCATTATCGAATAAAATGATTTAAGTATACAAAAAAATATACATGGTAAAAAAATATACTTGGTATATTGGTATATTTTTTTTAGAAAATTGCACCCATACAACGATGTTTTTCTATTAAACGTTAAAGTTTTACCCAGACCGCGACCTCGCCAATACCTTGATTGGGTGGAAAAGCATGCAGCATGGACGCGAAAATTATTTCCGGCAAAACATTTTCGACGTTTCCCATTACTCTTTGCTAATTTTCATGAATAATTTGACAGTGTATTCTGTCCGTGCTTGCCAAAAAAACTTGCTTCGTGCTGCGCTTGGTCTGATATTCAAATAACGATTCTTTTTGTACGACGTTTCTTTGAATATTGTTTCGTTTGTGGCTAAAAATAATTTATTAATGTCCTAGCAGACCCGGAAAACGTTGTTTTGCCTGGTATGATATAAAACTTCATCAATAATAACTTTATCTACAACTATAAATCCGTTGCGGAGTTTTAAAGATATAAGCATACATATGCACAGATAGTGGGCAGCAAACATTGTTTAGCCAGTATACATTATTGACAATGTTTTGCATCTATTATATGCATCTTCAAACCTTGCTCAAGAATCACTCCCTATTATTAGAAAACCGCATGAAAATCCGTTGAGTAATTTTAGAGATATAAGCATACATATGCACAGATAATGGGCAGCAAATATTGTTTAGCCAATATACATCATTAACAGTATTTTGCTGCTATTATACGCATCTTCAAACCTTGCTCAAGAATCACTTTCTATTATAGAAAACCGCATGAAAATCCGTTGCGTAGTTTTAGAGATCTAAGCATATATAAGGACATACAACGAGAGGCGACTTTGTTTTATACTATGTTTAGATATAACAGTTTTTCAGGTGTGTTTTTTGTGTGTCTTTGTCACATTATGATTACGCATTGTTAAGAAACGCCTGTACCAAACTACACGATGATTGTGTGTTGTGATAAAAGCTTATCGAAACAGACACGTGCAAATTTAATTGAACGCCTCCGCTCCCCCTCCCCCCCCCCCCTTTGGGATTAAAAGCCGGGATTTTATGAATGAATAATAAAAATATCATTCGTAGTGACTGTCTTCCTCTGAAAGAACTGACCACTTCGTTCGGCCTCAACGCAAAGCGATTGTTTACGGGAGCCATTTGTCATCGCCATGGTTGCGGGGACAAAGGCGAGTGAACTCCTTTAGATCAACAAGTGCATTGTGGCCGTGGTTTCCCACGAGGCCTGATTCTACTTGTGTGTGCGGCGTTTTAATATCCAAGAGAGGCAAGAGGCGAGCTTTTGCGCGCATCTACTTGCTTCTGAAAAGCACACGCCCGCGTCTTCAGAGAATGGCCCGTACGCCGTGAGGCAGGTAGGGCTTGGGTGGTGGTGGGATTATCCCTGATCATCCAAGAGAGGCGTCGGTCCGATTGCGCGCGGTATATCTGTCAGAGTTTCGAGTTTTGCAGTCCGCGTTCACTGAAACATTTGTGATGACTAATCTTGACTAAGCCGTATGGTGACGGCGAATAGAATACATGTGTCACCACCCCAACCCATATTTTCCGGTCGTGGGGGTCGTAAGAGGCGACCGAGGGAACACTCCAGAGTACGAGCGGCAGCGCTCTCTGTGCGTTACACCACAAAACCACTGCGATCGCCAACCCGCCTGCCACGCTTGGCGATTATCGGCATTTCCCTCCAAATGATCGCGGAAATCATTGGAAGCCCTCGTCCAGCTGTGGACGTTATGTTGGTGATGATGATGAGGTGACTTAGAATCCTGTACATGTAAAATGAGGAGTGCACGCAAGTATGAACTCGGAATTTTGACCTCCAGATCCTGGTCATTATGGTCGACGCCTAAGGGTTTTGAATTTGCTTACGAATGGTAAATTGTAAGAATTGACTTCCGTGTAGTTGTTTCTCGCCATCATCTCGCAGTATAGTTTGGAGGTATTCAAATCCATCGTAGAGCTGCTTAACATCCAGGCAGGATGGTGGTCAAACGCTTGTCTATGATGTTTAAAAAAATAACCTTGCTCTCCTGCTCTAATAGATCTGAGATGATAAAGAGAGCGATATGTGCTCCGACCAACTCGCACCTGATTTGATAAAATTATGAGATTGTTTTTGGTAATACCGTAGTCCGTTAATGTGCCTAACAGACAATAAGCATGAAAAATAATTAGATTGTTCTCTATCTCTGTCGATCCTATGTCAAAAGACAAAGAAGCATAATTAAGTATTATCTTATTAGTATTTCCCAGCCCTACCACGTAATAGGGTAAGTTATTGTAATTTCTATGTCCCTTTATTACCATATTTTATACAAGCATTAATTTAGGTATTTTATAGCGGTCATCTGTAGGATTAAAACTTTATGAATAGTGACTAGTGTATTGACTGTATACCTAATAACAGGTGAATAAGGTACAATTTCCGTACTTATACAATGATATTTTGGTATGAAAGGACCACCCGGATATTGTTTTGTTATGTATTTTGATCTCCCGAAGCGACAACCCTACGGCATCTAACGATACAAACGGGCTATAGATGGACAATGACTGGGTGTTTTTGATGTGGTTATATTACAAGAGGGGGGCAACCTTTCTGCTCGTTTGAGTAGATAACGGTATGAAAGAGGTGAATGACAAATGAGGCACAAAATGTGACGTCACAAAACTTTTGTAAAGTTCTATTTTCTGACATTTTCCGTCTACAATATTGTGTGCGGTAATAATACAATACGAATTGTGTTTCTCCCATGATGCCTGTGCTTTCTATTTCAACCAATAACGAGGACAAATAAATGACACATTTTGTGAGAGTATATTTATGGGCATTTGTAACTATTTCACGGAAAAAAACTAATTACATTTTTTGGACGATATATTGTGGGGACAAAATAGTAACCAGGATTAAGACATATCCAAAACGAAAACTGGAATGGCATAAACCACGCGAGATAGGTTTCAAACTATACAAATTATTTCGATGTTACATTGTATCACGAATTGCATATTGTTCAGGTTTTGTGACGGTGACAGCATCACTCATCTTGCGTGATTCTTATCAAAATATAAGTTTAAAACGTCATGGTATTACTGTCGTCATTTGTTTTAAAAGCGACACCAATCCGAAAAAAACAATTAAGTGAGAGATCGTAAAAAAACATTGTAAAACACGTTAGCAGAATCAGTCATGTCAACGCCAACAGCGCACGACGGACCACTATTGCCACAGACCGACAGCAAAATTCCACTGTAGGCAATTCCTTCTTTTTCTTTTTTTCCAGGCCTGTTTGCGGCGGGAAAGATTGAGATGAATATTGCGAACCGCTTCAGGGATTCCGAACAGTGAAGGGCGATTTTCTACACCTTTTGTTCCCTCTCGCGGATCTTTTTGTTCAATTGATACTGGCTGGTGAGATTCGAAATTTGAAATGTGTCAAAATTTTTTGTGCTTTCACCGTTAGCAAACGAGTAACAAGTACGGGTATTAGGTAAGTCTACAATGCGATAAGGATCTTTTGGCGTATGGCTTAATGTTAAGCAGATAATTTTCGTAAGTCCAGTCTTGTTTTGACGGATAATAAAATCGTGTTTTGACGGCCCATATTCGTCCACTGCGAGACATAGGCCTCTCCAATTGAACGCCACTGTGATGTGTTTTCGGCTTTTTGCATCCAGCTTCTGCTAGCCATCTTGCGCATCTCGTCAGACCACCTTGCCTGCGAGCGCCCTATACTCCGTTTGCCGAGACTCGGTCTCCACTCGAGAACTCGTTTGCACTAACGGTCATCGTTTCTGCGGCTAATACCCGACCCATGATGAATAATACTAATGATTAAAACTGAAATCCATAATAAATAATAATTATCAACCATGTATTACAAACAAATCATCTTAAATAAACCAAGAAATTCAGGGAATTGAGGAAATCATAATATTCAGCACTAACGCGCCAAACGATTGTTTTTTTTTATGATTCGTACAGCCCCTGAGTACTATTACTTTTACTCTGTGCTTGTTTTAAGTCGACAACGTTATAGGGCCTTTGTTTGACACAATTTCCAATTATTTTTCTTTAACCAATCTCAGATTTCGTACAGAATACGTTTACGTACGACTAAAGTTAAAAAGAAAATGTATCAAACAAAAGTTTTGGAAAATACAAAAACTGTTCTGAAATATGTCTACAAAATAAAAAGGTAGTTACATAAATTGTTAACATTTTCTGAAACCTCCATACGCCTTATCCATTTCGATAGGTAGGCATGTTACATTTATTTCTGTGGTATCTCATTCAAAATTAAAAAAAATTCGGTGCCGGCACATCTCAACCCCAATCTTCGTTGTAAAAGTGTCATGACTTCTATAACCAAAAGGTTCTATCTTGGGATTATGTGTGTACGTGACTTGACTTTTTGCATGTTGAAGAAATACTTTATGGGCATAGATTCTAATTCGGGTTTTTCTTCTTACTCAGTACCGTCTGCTAAGAAAGTGTTTGTCACATTTCCTGTGTCACTGAAACATGAATAAGGTAGAGTTGTTATGTTGTGACATTCAACAATGAACCGTAATCTAATGACATTCGTACGAGTTTCAACCTTAGGGTGGTACGGCAGATCCTTGCTCGACTGTACACACAAATACATGTAGGAATGTCTACATTCATATTTTATTCATGTTTTGCATCAACTTCTAATGTAAACTTTATTCAAATGTCTCAAAATATTAATACAGATTTATATCCGAAAGAAACTAAGTCATATTTATACCCTAAAGGCCTTACTAACAATGGCGGAATTGCTATTTGCAAGATATACAAAGCCCAACTTAACTTGTCAGTTGTATGTCAAATACGAAATAACCAGTTCAAGTAGACCTGTAATAACCGTTATATAAGTGACAATGCGTTTATTGGTAAGGGGGTTAATGTAATTCAATGGCAGTAAATTAAAATTGTTTGTTAAGAATCACTAGTATATTATTATGGAACTAATCTTATTTTACTCGATTAGGTGGCTTCGCAAAAAAGAGGTTTTTTTTAGCTTATTTTATTCTCAGCTGTTTATTTCACTTCCGTAAGCATTTCGGGATAAATTTCATTTAGTTAAAGGAATTCCTATTGATAAAGATGATTCTTCAAAATCAGTTCAGTTGAATGAAGAAACCATCTCTTTTTTTATTCTGTTAAAAAAACCGCATAGAATTCATGATCGCAGGTATTTGTATTCTTTTCTGTAGCGGAAAATATTTTGTACAACAAAAATGAAATTAAACGCAAATCACTGTTCGATAATTAATCAATATTAACGAGATTCTATAATAGGCTAGAGGCTTGTTAACAATTTTATTGCAAAATACTTTTTGGAAGCTGATTTAATCACAATATAGAGGTACATACAGGGGAATTCGGAACAGTTGGATGTAGTGGCTAAGGTCATTCCGGAGGCCCGGCAATACTACGGGAGTAGTCACAAGGTTTTAGTGGATATGAGTCCCACATTACCCCGCCGTGGTCCTCGCCAGCGCTGGGGTATCCATAACGGATTTCCCCACGATAACAGGATGATTCGGAAATCTGCTGTTACTGTATGTGTATTTTTTTTAAACACAATGAACAAACCTTTGACAACCATCCTGCCTGATGTCAAGCAGCGATGTGGTCAACGATGGAGCACACTAGTTCATTAGGTACCTATTTACCCGTGTCTGTCTGTGTCTTTTTTATATCTTGCCTTTAACCTACTAAAAAGCAGTAAGTAGGGTCTACAAAAACGGTAGAATTTAGCTTTTAAAAGGGTATTTCCGTTATCATCCAGTATTGACAGCATGATGCGGAGTTTAGAAGCTCTTAAATATAAAATACTGTCGTAAAAGTAAGTAACAGAGTGGGTACTTTACTAAGTAGCACCCACTTTGTTGTACAGTGCAGCGGCTGTGAAGAAAGAACCCTCAGCGTGGTGTCAAAGCACAAAGGGATTCCGGATTCCACGCTTCCGCACGCTCATTCCGTACAATGTCTTGACTAGATACCCTATTTTATTACGAGAAGAAAATAACCTACCTAAAGATACTTTTGAAGATAATTATTGGCCAGTCTATCATGTTCTATGCATTTTTTTAAAGAAACGCGCACAGACATTATAAGACGTTTAAGTTTGGGCATATGGAGAGAATGGATGAAAGTCGATTAACGAAAGAGATTTATATGGGTGATGTAATGGGCCGGGTGAGTAGAGGTCGCCCCAGAAGGACATACATTGACCAGATTGGTGATGTCCGGGCGGAAGGTAGCGTGAAAAGTACTCGAAACCGAAAAAGATGTATGAATGTAGATGAAGCGAAAGGGGTATGTCAGGACCGTGACAAAATGGAGATCTGTAGTTTCTGCCTACCCCTCTGGAAGACAGGCGTGAAGTGTATGTATGTATGTTTAAACCGGGTATTACGGCGCGAAATCAGCTAAGCATCATAATCAGCGCAAAAGTCAGCTCGCGACCACGACACATGTAACTGTGTCGAAACGTCGGGCAAATAAAGAAGGTAAGCTGAATGCTTCTCTTTGGTTAATTTCGCGCCATAACACCCGGTTTAAACTATTAATATGTTCTATGCATTCAAGGTTTGAGCAGTATCTCAGGAGTTATAATCGTCGATTGTGGCTTTATCGACCTAGTAAAAGTTTAAATCCATTACCAATAAACGCCTTTTTACTTACACAACTGTTATTACAGGTCTACTTGAACTGGTTATTCCGTATTTGACATACAACTGACAAGTTAAGTTGAGCTTTGTGTATCTTCTAAATAGCAATTCCGCTATTATTGGTAAGGCCCTTAATGTTTAAAAGCTGAAATGAAGCGACGGAAAATTAACCATAGATAGGCATTCAGATTTCCTGCGTACAATTGGCTGATTCTTGTTTTGATAGCCGTAATACCCGGTCTAAAGTTTTAATATAACATCAGTGCGCTAAAAAATAAATTCTTGAAAAATAAATTAAAAATAAACTTTTTTTTTTCATTATAAATTAGGGACCTTATTGCGATACGTACTCTTTACCACTACGGGCCATGTCTTATACACTCTGCTGCTCTATGTTACAACATAATGATATGAAAGTAGCAAAACCAGCAATGTACATCGTTTATCGCTGGAGAATCGGCCTCTTGGCCTATCTCTAGCATTGTTTCTTTCTGTTAGTAAAATATACAAAGGAAAATCAAATTTTTGGGCCGATAACCTGCGGGAGTCTGTGGTTCCTGCGCAGTATAGTCTGCAGGCCCTCAATTCACTGGGGTAACCTACCTAACCTAATACACCAAGTGTACTTCATCGTAGACCACGTCGCTGCTTAACATCAGACAGGGTGGTCAAACTCTTCTTATAGTGTTTAAAAAAAAGATCGTAGACGTTTGTCCTGCAGTGCCAAGAGCACTACTTGTAAAGTTTTGTTAAAGGGTTGGTCTACAGAATACACACAATCTTTTGTTCAGTCATCAACATCAATAGTAATTCCACGGAAAGCGTAATAATGGGGTAATAATCCATTGACGTTTTTCTGACAGATTTTCGGGCGTAGAATGACAGTTCTTCAATTGAATGTGACTGCTAGCCAAGACTATAATATATGTTTGAGTCTTCTTTAAAACAAGAGCTGTTGTGGACTTTTTAAGAATTATTAATGCACACTCTAGTTGAACTAACTTACTTTCATTATATATGTATTTTTTATAAAATGTTCAATAGTTATCCCACTAAAGGTAATGTAGAGTATCATCTATCATTGATAACTGCCCACATATCTCCATCCCCGGAGACCCAACGCTATAGATGATGAACCTAGTGTCTACTGTATTTAACACATGTTTCCTCACAATATTTCACCGTACGAGCGCTACGTACATAGCAAAAAGACCTCAATGTCTTTTCTTGGTTGTACTCACGACATAGGCTGACGAAGGCCCTGTGTTTGTTAGGTACCTATATTTCGTAAAGACAAATTACCTATACATAGGTGTCAATCTTAGGGAATGAATGCCTACCTTGTCGTAAAAGCCAGTGCACGCCAGTGCTATGTATCTTTATCAGGTGTCTTTACGAAATATAGGTATGTATTCACCCACAAAACACAGTACCTTCGTTAGCCTCTGTCGTGAGTACAACAAAAAAAGATCTAGCAATAACTCTATTATTAGGTCGGGTAGCCAAAATACTAAGGTAGGCGGTGTCTTTTTACCTATATGGTGTGCACGCCGCTGCCATACTCAAACCCAAAACTTTCGAAAACCAAATCAATGTAGCCGAAAGCTAAGCATTAGTTGAAAGAGAATTCAAATAATCAATATCGCCGTTCGCAACCGCTTCATTTGTAGTCTATAGTTGTCGATAGCAAATCTAGCAGACAGAAGGACAAACTTACTTCGCGTACATATAACAATTTCCCAACACAACGGCGACGAGGTAGCACTTCCAACATTTTCAATTAAAGTTCAAACTGGGGCGGGCACACACATCAGACCGACAACTGCACGGTACGCAACTCCCATTACATAGGTACCAGCATATTTGCCCGTGTGTTTATGTTTCAGATACAATCAAAGACACGTAAGCTTTCCGTGGAAGGTGAAGGTTAGTGACCTTAGTTAATATTTTATACTTTAATGTGAGAAGGGGTTAGCGTCCGGGAATTGAGTAAATGTAAAAAGCTATGTGTGAATGTTTTTGGAAGTATTGCGCTAGATACTTTGTGCTACTGAATAAAGAGAGAGAGTGAGTATAAGTATTTTATCAGGGACTAGCTGGTGCCCACGACTTCGTAACAATATCTTTATAAATTGTAGCCTATATCTTATTCTGATGTTTAAGCTATATTATTGGAAAGTTTAATTGAAATCCATTCAGTAGTTTTTGCGTGAAAGAGTAACAAACATCCGTCCACACATACAAACTTTCACGTTTATAATATTAGTAGCATAATACCACCACCACCCGCGCCCTACCTGTCTCTCGGCGTATGGGCCATTCTCTGGAGACGTGCGCGTCTACTTGCGCCTGTCTCTTTTCAACGCACACGTTTTCTTGACTCCATACAAATTATCAGATCACATTACAGAGACTTTGTTTAGGGTCCTCGTCGCGTCAGAATAAGTATAAGTATTTCGGGACCGTAACAAGTGGAGTTGGATTGTCCCTGGATTGGCTCAGACAGGCGTGATGTACATGTCCAAGGCAGGTTACATTAAGCCGATCATGAAGTGTCGGCTAATCTTGAAATACAGTAACCACTAGGTGTTATACGTTGGGTCAGTTGAGTTTAAACTCGCGTCGTCCTTAGAATTTGACAGATGATATTACATGCATTGAATACAGAGTGCAATGCATAACTTTAAAGAAAAAATAACCGATTTCGACCAGTAAAGTAATAAGACTTTTGTGGATTTTCTCATGGAAGAATTGTAGAAGCTATATCAAATATAAATGCGGGAAGCACCAGCTTTTAAACAAACAAAAAACCCATCAAAATCGGCCCCAATCAAAAGTTTTGTAGTAACAAACATATAAAATAACAAATCAAGGACCTCCTCCTTTTTAGAAGTCGATTAAAAATGAATCCTACAAATAAAATATGTCCTTCGCTACCCACAAACAATCCCGATTCGAAACCAACACAGTACAGATTTTTCCACGAGCAGTGAAGTTATCGCAGGTTAACCCTTAGACGGGGGAAGCTTTTTCATTTAACACATTTACCCGGCTGTGGCCTCTAGTGTAATCTAAACAACGCAACGGTCGGGCGGAGCTCGCCCCGCGTAGGGTTAATCTCGTGAACAAATAACGAGAAAGTACCGCAATCACTTTGAGTAAGTTCGCGCACACACTGAAATGCCGCGGCAATTCAACCGTTAATATTAAAAATATAAAGTAGGTACAGTTCACAGTCTGGTGTACAACCCTAAGGACGAGAGTCATATAAAGATTTTACACAATTAGGTTCGTTTTTGTTTGTCATAATATAACAACTCTATCTTAAACTATAGCAAAGCAGTCAAGTACTGTATTTCATAAAAAATATCGTTTAGATTTATACGCAATTAGTCAATATTGAATATGATTCATTATAAGCCGTGTGGTGACGGCGAATAGAATACATGTGTCACCACCCCAGCCCAACTTTTCCCGTCATGGGGGTCGTAAGAGACGACCGAGAGAGCTCTCCAGAGAACGGGCAGCAGCGCTCTCTGTGAGTTAAACCACAACACCACTGCGATCGCCAACCCGCCTGCCCAGCGTGGCGATTACTGACATTTCACCCCAAATGACGGATCTCATTGGGGGAGGCCCTCGTCCAGCAGTGGACGTTATGTGGCTGATGATGAGTCAATATTGAATGATGAAAACTAGAAATTTGTCATGGTTGAAGTTTCGAAGTTATGCAGTTAAAATATGAATGGCGAAAGGAAACGTGTTGCGCCGACCCCATCTAGTGTTGGATAAGGGCAGGAAAATGAAGTTGGGAGTTAGATTCGTTCAACATTCCAAACGGGCTGCCACCTGAAACCTTCATACGTAGGGCGTATAGACACCTGGTTTTGATTAAAACTTTTGATAACTTTTATCTTAAGCCTGAGCGAAAGGTTTTATGGAACTTGGTCGCTCGGTTGATGCTTTAACACTATATCTTATTGAAGTTTTAATGACACAGGAAGTGTCATCAACACTGACAGACAACTTTCTTGGCCGACTGTACAGTCAATTACGGGTACTTAACATTTCAGGGATTTTAAAAACGATATGAATATTTGACAAAGTTTCTAACACCGTACTGAGCTCCAAAACTCAAATTAGAGATGTGGTTCTGGAGTCAGCTGCGCTGAAGTGGGACTGGGCAAGATAGCATCATTTTTGCAGCATGATGATTTATACAAATATAGCACTCGAAATAAGTGTAAGATTTATCAGCCTTTTAGTCGCCTCAGCAAAACTAGCAAGTGCTTCTTAGGGCTTGCTATTAAATTTTATAACAAACTGCCCAAGGAAATAACTGAGTTGTCTGAGGGAAAATTTAAGTCAATTGTAAAGAAACAGTTAATTAGTAAGGCATACTACAGGGTTGATGATATATAATGATGATAATGCATGGACAAACATGTCAGCTCGTATTGATGTAAAACATAATTATTAAGATATCTAAGACTAAACATTCCACATTACTAATGTTGGTAATGAGCTG
>SJJU01000765.1:0-93558 GCA_012932125.1 Conopomorpha cramerella
GCTGCTATGGTGACAGCTACTCCTACCGACTTTGGAGCCTCGCTAACGTTTGGGGCGCCTGTCGATGTGAGTACCAGTGAAGAAGATTTGGATAAATAAATTTTGCCAACGAAAAAAAAATTGTTAGTGTCTTGTGAACCCGTGGCTAGATGAAAGTGCACAGTCCGCTTATGGGAGTGGGTGGTTGGTATGAATGTGTGGCGGGCAACTACTGGCTTGCCGACATGAGAAATAAGCAGATACCGACCTCGATCACATCGGCCAGGCGGCTAGCTGCCTTAAGTAAGCTTGTTTTTCTTTTTTATTTTTATGTTTTCTTTCTATCTTACTTTCGTTCTTTTACATGAATTAGTTTCATTTTGTATTCTTCCCAAAGTCACTTTCACAACTTGATGAACAATACTTAAAAACTTTTAAGAAACTCTACATCATTTCATTTTGAATTATAAATAAAAAAAAAACTTTTCATAGTAAAACTTTTTTTAAAAGCTCAATAAAAGCTCCTTTAACTTGCGAGCAAACAGGTGAAAAGACGTCTCAATAGTATTAAAAATAAAACTGGAGCTTAATTTATATCTGTGTTTCTGAACTCCCCTTCGCCTCCCTCGGGATATAACTCATCCACTTGAGAATCACAGGTAGATACGACTTGAAAGAGAGTCGAGTTTGCCTACGGAACCCCTCACAGACTTAAGACGTAAATGATTATGTTATTTTAATTCATTTGCTTTCTTTTCCTTCCCCTTGTTTCTTTCTTTTCGGTGCCGCCTGACTGAACTTGATTTTGATGATAGAGCTGCGTAAATTGTTGCCAAGATGTGGTTCGAAGTTGACGTTTTAGATATTTTAATACCAAAGGGGGGCAGCCAGAGGCAATTGCGAAGCAAATGCACCGACAACTTTCAACGATTTTACGATTTCAACGTGAATATTGTTGATGCTTTGGTATTGCGTCTTTCCTCACTCGCGGATTCTTTATGTTGACACAAGAATCTATGTACATGCGTTAGTGTGCTTTATAAATATAAACATAGGTAGTGTGAATTACATTAATGAAGTACCATTCGGAATAAGCGAAAAGTGTCCACAGTGCAATTGCATACGTTTTACAATAAGAAATTATTTAGAAAGTGACAGGTATTTAATATTTAATTTATGTAGAGTTTGAAAATAACTGTTACACTGTCTCTTCCGCGTGTACATCAATCACATAAATCTCGTGTTTGTACCAATCTGTCGACATGTCTAGTGTAATTCACGAATAGCAAAAAAAAGTTTTTTTAGTTGATAGACCTGAAAATACATACAGGGAAGGTAAATATGCATTAATATCAACACGTTACTAATCCCTATTCAAAAGCGTTTATTTAATTCGGATATTATTTTGTCGTGCTCATTAAAGCGCGTATCGCGCGAGTGGAAAACAAACAGCACCTACCTATTACCGATATCGATAGCTTTCATTTACCTCATCACTAATTGCTTGTTTGTTGACAAAATTAATGGCGACGACATCATTGAAAGCTGGCCGTTATTCGTTCGTTAGGTAACGACTTGTTTCTCGTTGGAGGTGTGCGGTGTGAATTGATTCATAGCTATCGAACTAATGTTACCGTCGGGAATAAATCAATGGTCTTTATGTTTTAAGCGGTGGATTCCGTCCGTGTGTTTAAATATCACTAATGTAATTAAAGTCGTACCTATAAAGTCTAGAGACATTTATAAAGTTGTTTTCGTACGTTTTCTTTAATTTTGTCATAGTTCGTCATTTCGGGAGGCCTATGTCCAGCAGTGGACATCATGATGTTATGATGATGTTATTTGGGGATTACAAAAATCTAACAGATTCACTTACTTCTTACCTTCATAATGATTATAAATCTCTAGGTATCATATTAGTAAATAGGACGTACGGAGTACGTACCTGATAGATATATGTGCGGGATTTTTTTTAAATAACGTTATATCTAAAAGGTAATGAATAGGTACGAAGTAATTTTCACTGTGAAAAAAATCTATATATCGAGAATAGGTAAGTACAAAAATTAATCAAAATGTATTTCGCTGTGTGAAACCCGAAAATAACAATTTCAAATTATAATTCTTAATTTATGTTATTGTTCAACATTCTTCTTATCCATATTCTGTATATGATTCATATTCTCATGGAAAAATCATTCATGGAAATATCTTCAATGACGCTTGTTTTTCATAAGGAAACATAAGTACCTAACTCGAACTAAATGCGAGCATTTTCTATCCTAAGGTTACATAGATGGGTAAGACCAAGTCAGGTAGGCCAAATATGCAGAAATATCAAATCAAAAATAGTGTCTCTACATTAAACATTTTTTTTTCAATAAAAAAAATATCTCTCTAGGTACGTTAGGTATACATTAGGTAGTTTAAATGGTTCAGTATAGGTAGTATGATTAATAATTTCGGTATTATTTTTCTTTGAAGGTGATACACGAATAGATCATGGCTACGTGATAATGAATAACAGAGAACAATCATAATGATTTCCTACCCGTTCCAAGTAAAATCATTTCTTATACTTTAGTAAAAACTATATTTTATGTATGTGTTATATAATAAAATCTTTATCAGAAAGAAAAAAAACATACACTGTGCAACAATTAAAAACTCTCGATCGATCGAAAAAATAATTGCATTTTTACCTGTCAACTCAAAAACCACTAGACTGATTTCGATGATTATTTCACCATTCAATGTTATTAATTCCAAGTAGTGTATAACGAAATTCCCACGGGAACGGAATAAACCGGGAGTAACATCGTGGCGCATAGCTAGTAATAAAATCATAGCAGGTAGGTAACAAAATAAAGATTATTGATTTTTTTGTGAAATGTAGAGCCTTCTTTGTTCTTACCACTAGGTATAAAACATGTATTCACTTACTTAAATACATTTACGTACTTACACTAAAACAATATAATAAATTATTATACTACTCAAATAACACTATCGACAAATATGTATAGGTGTATACGTTTCAGAATGATAGCTTGATCTAACTAAGAGGTATTTCATGGGAATTTGAGCCATGTAACTGAGAGCTCCAGTACACATTAATGTTGAATATCCTCTCCACCTGGCAGGTGCACGTAATTGGCCACGTGGGTGTCCAATGCACTCGCAGTGTCGCAATCACGATATTTCAGAACCAATTTGCTTATAAATTTTGTCTCATGCGTTCATACATATCTGTGAGCGCGAGTACAAATTCTCATTGAAGTTTTGGTGTGAAGTTACTAATCATAACTTCATATGAGTGGCTTGTTGTTTTATTAAGGGGTAAGCAGATGCATTATAATTTATAAACAGCTAAACTCAACGTGAAGGAACCAATGGTATCTATACATATACATCATCAAATATCAATAAATCCATACTAATATTATAAATTCGAAAGTAACTCTCGCTCTGTCTGTCCCGCTTTCAAACTAAAATTACTGAACCGATTTGAATGAAATTTAGTATGCGGGTACTTTTTATGCCTATCCTTTGGGACTCGCCACTAAATAGAGGGTTTGTATGAAATACTGAAACTAACGCGTTTGAAATCTCAGGGCGTCCACTAGTATTATATAAAAATCACTATCACACCTATCCAAAGCAAATGTATAGGCTTCGTTCGGACTATTTAGTAAATGATTTATGTGAAGTTTGTACAAAATCGGTCAAGCGACGTGACATTTTTTGTAACAAATGAATTCAATGTCTAGCGCACGTACCGGGCCGCTACTATTTGACAAATCTAATTAGAAACTGCTTTTTATCATGATAGTACCTGATAAAAAAACACTTTTCTTCACGCCGTTCAATCCCATAGCGGGGTAGGCAGAGACCCTTTAGTACTTCATCATAATCAGCCACATAATGTCCACTACTGGACGACTTTCCCAATGATTTCTATGATCTATTGGGAGTGATCGCAATGGCGGCTAACTACATAATGTATGTAAAGTCGTCAGTTAATTTTTTTTAAAGTAAATCATGTGTGATGATTATAGAATACATTTTTCATTACCCCAGCGTAATCGTTTTCCTGTTTTGGTGGTCGTAAGAAGCGGCCGAGGGAACTTTTCAGAGAACGGGCAGCAGCGCTCTCTTTGAGCTAAAACGCAACACCACTGCTATCGCCAATACGCGCCAAGCGTGGCGATTATTGGCATTTCCCCCAAATTATCATGGATATAATTGGGGGAGGCGCTCGTCCCGCAGTGGACGTCATGTGGATGATGATGATAATGTACTCTACGGCTTGTACTCTTTGACAAATAACAGAAAAATCTGTGACAACAATTAAGACATACGAAAAAATTCGCCACGGTACAAATCTATCTCCCTTTGTTCCATCTATTCATTCACTTAGCTTTCATGTACTACTGCTATGAAAAGTTAATTCGCCTAATTCTACATCTATGTGTGAGTACTTGGAAAATGTAAAATGGTATTTTTCTGTTCTCTCTAGTCATATACCTTCACGCACGAGCATCTGATTAATCTGTTTATTAATTAAGCTAGCTGACTCGGTAAACGTAGTTTTTCCAATATACATTATTAACAATGTTTGCTATTATATGCATGTACTAGGTATACATGTAAACAAGAACCTCAAGAAAGAACTCTATCTACTAAAGAAAACCGCAACAAAATCCGTTGCGTATTTTTAAAGATCTAAGCATACTTACGGACAGACAGCGAGAGGCGAGTGTAATCCGCCCCGCGATTTCATACGCGTAATTTCAGTTGTTCACACAAATTAATACTTGGAGTGAAGACCGTTGTTTCAGAATAGCTAGCTTCCATTTCCTAACAAACGATTTATGCCGTTTACCCGAAATTTAACCCGACGGACTGTTGCCCGTGGGAATTTTGGGATTATTTATTCCGATGTATAAGGTGTATTATGATTAAGTTTCATCGGAATCCGTTTAATGGTCATCATCATTATTTCCCTGCCCTTATCCCACATTAGGCGGGGTCGGCGCAACACGTTTCCTTTCGCCATTCATCTGTCATTCGTCATCTCTACAGTTACATCTTTCACACAGCCACACACCTTTCTTTGTTCTCCTTCTTCCCTTATATCTATCCACATTCATACGAATAGTTGCCACCAAAGTACTGGGCACATAGAGAACTAACTCATTACTTTCCTTTTTACATTGGTCCAATCCATTCAGTGGTATTTGCGCAAAAAATTTACATAAAAAGAAACATTCGAGTTTGTAATATGAATAGGACTACGTATATAATTATGTAGAAACATACATATGTACATTACATACCACGGAGTTTTTTTTCCTCCGAGCATTGTCCGATTTATCGCTAATTAAAAACACAGGCAACACCTCATCTGGCCGGCGGATGTGGGCTATCGGGCTGGGTGCGCGCGCGCAGCGTCCGTTGCGATAACGGCGGGGGTAAACGCGTGTCACTCACACCGCTTCCCGTATACTTACCTACTATTGTTGCTATTGGTTTAACTATAATTGTGATACTACAGTCGTAATCTAGAATATTCGATTTTTATCGCTTTTGTTAATATTTTTCTATCACTCCTTAGGTAAACTTAGGGAAACAATGCACACAATTTACATAAATACATCTTTCAACTGTAAATCTATAATAGGACATACTCTTGCAATACTAATTATTGATCACTGTGTTGATTTGACTGTAATGTTAAAACTGCACACAAAATGTGCGCCCGCTTTTTATTATTATTATATTTTACACTAGTGCGTACGTATTTTATTATTTGAACACAAATACTTCATACTAAGTGTCTACGATTTAACTTCAACTCACCATTTGGTGTGCAGGTTGCATTATAATGTTTTACTAATGTATTTATAACGATGTCGGAGTATTATTTACGTCCAGTCAAAATCATACTTTCAAGTCACAACAGCTAGCGCCACCTAGTGTCGAGTAGCAGAACTATCGACAATGTAGAGTTTTGTTTTCAATTGATATTTTGTTCTACGATCCGTATTTCCAGGTGATATTATTGAAAATAATAAAAGACAAAATTATATAGTAATTTAGTTATTATAAAAAATATTATTTTTAAATAATTATTAAATTAGCGATATCGCTACTAATTTCAATACCCTAGGTAATGAAAATAAGGAAAGCACGTATCATTTATTTATACCTAATATATATTCACTTATTATTTATTTGTGTTATATTAATTAGCAATGGGATTTTGAAAAATAAAATAGTTTGTTTGAATAAAATAATTGGAAAAATAATTTAGCACGTATCAACGTTTTTTGTTATGATTGGCAAAGTATTTACAACGGCATCAGTTGAAACCAACTAACAATATTATTTGAACACGTTCTTTGTTTTTTCAATTCTATTACCGGCAAATAGAGTTCAAAATCGGTGACACATATCGGCGACACGGGAGCTGTTAATACATGTAACAATTTGCATCAGTTTAAAATGTCAATTTGTTTTATTACAAAACCAGTTACAAAAGCCAGCGGCGCGATCCAATTTAGATGAGATTATAGCGAACAAAAGGCACCTGGCACTATATGAGTACCTCTACTCAATGGCAGGTTCAAATTACCGGTACACAATAATGTACCTACATACAATGAACGGTAATTGCTGGAAATTGATCGGAAAAATAGACATACTTTTCACGCCTGTCTCCCAGAGGGGTAGACAGGTATTAAAGTAGGTATACATTGAGAATGTACATTGCGATGCATGCTTGTAAAGGTAATTTAAAAAAAAGTAAACGCGCACTTTTTATTTAATTGACATTTTATTTAATATTTATTATTAAATGTAACTATGTATTACAGGTTGATTAATAAGAGCTGGCACGGTACACACACGGCCCTTCACAGCAGTCAAACTAATTAAATTTGACTAATAAGGCATGTTTTTTACGCGTATAACTAAGCAATGCTATAAGGTTTAGTGACGGTGGTGGCTGTCATCGGAAAATTAAAATATACACCCTGTATTCGTATGAAGTGGTACGTTACGCCGTTTGCTTATTCACAGACACTACACAAGCGAATTGTGTCAATGTGTTAAGATGCCAGCTCTTATTACTCGATCTGTACTGTAATATTCAAAGATAAGCTTCATGAGATTGATAAACGTCAATGAAAAGTACTAGATCGGAAAATACTCATTACGATTCGTGCTACACTATAGTAAATATTTACTTCATATCGATCTTTAACGTTGTTTATGATATGGAGTATATCAAAACCTCATTAAAAATAAGTATTTATAAAATAACTATTATACCACTATAAACAATACTTTAACCAAATGTAAATAAGCGTAAATGTATGAAAAGCAGGTCTTTTAGGTCGAAATTTTGTTGTTTTTTACAAAGCGATCAATGTTATGTGAGAAACATATTTGTGCCATTATTAATACAATACTACGCTATTCAGGATAAAACCTGAAAAAAAAACGCCATATAATAATATGGTGTGCGAACCTTCGAACGACAATCTTAGGATCACTCACTCATAGAAAGACGGCAAGACATTTTTTTTTTAAACACAGTGATTAAGCATTTGACCACCATCCTGCCTGATGTTAAGCAGCGATGTGGTCTACTACATACGCATATTTTGCATGTCTACCTATTTAATTAATTTATTTAATACTTCATTGCAACAAAGTACAATAGGCGGACTTAATACTAATAGTATTATCTACCAGTCAACCCCCCAAAATGGGAGAAAGAGGTAGTTGCGGGTCAGTATTACAATGACAATAAGTAAAGGAAATTTAAAACTAAATATGCAAAAAGAGATAGATATCAATAAATCCATAATTATTATTATAAATATAAACATTACTATAATACATATCACAATATATAAGCAGATACTTTAAATTGAATGGACGTACATTAATATTGAAGTTTCACAACCTAACGTATAATTTCCCACTTGTTACAGTCCGTCCGTCGTCCGGTGTGACGGACAGCAAGCCGGAGGAAGACGAGGAGCGTGCGTCCAGCCCACTGGGTCCCGGTGGCCCGTTCACCTGCTCCCAGTGCGGCGGCGCCTACCCCACGCGGGAGCAGCTCGACCGCCACGAGACCCTGCACGCACCCAACACTCAGGTCCATATGCAGACTTATGTCAGTGAGAGTTTCCTGTAACCAGCGCTTCGATGCTCAAAAAAAAATGTGCTTTTGACCGATCTAGAATTAGGTATCGCAGCTGAAATGAACTGGACTTCGGTTTATCGGCTAAGTTTGATGCTAGTTAAGCTTAGTATTAGTTAAGTGAATAGATCAATAAATGTGTTTAGCAAACTGAATATTATATGAAATACAGCCGGTAGTATATTTACGAAATAATTAACAGTCAAAGTATAAATACTTCAGAGGCATAAACATTTTTCTAACACTGATACCGCTTAACAAATGAACTGGACTTCTGTTTATCGGCTAAGTTTGATGTAGTTTCTTTCATCTGGCACAGGCGAGATGGGTTAGCACGAGACCTAAGGCCGGAACTATTAGATATAGTCTGTATTTTGTAACATGACTAGTTCATTTAGCGTGCAACCGTGACATAAACTAACGTGAACAAGTCCTAGGAGGTTGGATACGTAAAGGCCTCCTTGTTTACTTCTAGCCTGGCAACTTATTTTAACTTTAAATTGCACAAGTTATACAGATAATATCACCATTATCTAAGCTAGTTAATGTTAGTATTAGTTAAGGTAATCGACCAATAAATGTGTTTAGCAAATTGAATATTATATGAAATACAGCTGGTAGCATATTTACGAAATAATTAACAGTCAAAATATAAATACTTCAGAGGCATAAACATTTTTCTAACACTGAGACTGCTTAACACTGGCTGCTTTGTGCTTTCGAATTACTAACAAAATAATTTGATATACTAAAATAATGGTGGCGGGTATTTTTTTTTTTTAGGAAATCTTTTCCCTATCTAGATGTCTATGTACCTAAATCCGATAGGTTAGCAAGTAATATTTGTAATCACATCTCAAGAACAGTTTCAGCAAACTGTTTTTCCGCCTTGGAAATGTTTCAGAAACTAATCTCTCACACCACACTTTGATTTATTGAACAATGTAGACCATTTGGCAAAACACTAATACTGTCAACACACACCTACTTATTATCGTGATGTATGGTACTAGACTTGCATTTAGATAAATGTTTTATTTGCCGCCGCCGCCGCCGTCATACATTGTGTGTGTGAGTTTCGCTGTTTGTTTTGTTGTTCTGTGACGTTATTAATTGATTTTACTTTCTCTTTGTTACAGACTTGTAAGATATGCCACAAGAGCTTCCTGAACGTGTACCGCCTGCAGCGGCACATGATAAGCCACGACGACAACGCGGCGCTGAGGAAGTACAAATGCAACGACTGCGATAAAGCATTCAAGTTCAAACACCATTTGAAGGAACATCTCCGTATCCACAGTGGGGAGAAGCCCTTCGCGTGCGCGAACTGTGGGAAGAGATTCTCCCACTCCGGCTCCTATTCGAGTCACACCACTTCGAAGAAGTGTCTCGTAATGAATCTCAAGATGGGCAGAATCAAGCCCAACAACCCCGCGTTGAACCCCGACCGAAGCCCATCCCGGAAACGAGTCACAGCGATGGTTGCCTCACAAATGAACAACAACATGCCTCCAAATGGCAACTCATTTCTGCCAATCCTGCCGAAATATAATGAGGCTGCTGCGTTCTTTGCGTCCATGTCTCAGGAGAATAACTTTCACCGTCCTCCCCTCGCTCAGCCTGGCATGCACCCGTTCTACTTACAACCTGGTCTGCCGATGAGCCCAGCCAGCGGTGTAGCACCTTACAGTTTGCCTTCTGCCATTAATCAATTCCTCGAACAATTAGCTTCAACGCAATACCAACAACGAAAATTTGAAAGTGAAAGTCCGCGTCAATTTAGCTGAGCTTGTCATGGACATAGAAGATGACGAAGCGACTTTGAAAAAAGAAAGGGATGATGACAGAGACTCTCGACCCTCGTCCCGAGTCTGCGATTCCATCCCACTAAACAACAATGGTCCCGAACCTGAAAGTGATCAGGCAAAGTTTAATACTATTATTGAGTCAGTGAATGCCTCAGTAACAAAACACTTCCTTAGTGCCAATATGCAAAAATTATCACCAATGTCCGGCAACGTTTGCCCGAGAATAGAATCTCCGCCCACGCCTCATATAGAAATCAAAGAAGAGCCGGAAGATTTGAGGTGTCTGAAATGTAACTCTAGTTTCAATAACAAAAACGACCTCATACACCACGAGCGGATATTGTGTGGAAATATATTCAGAAAGCACGAAGGTTTAGCCGCACAAGTTGCTGAAACTGTCGCGCTCAACAGAATGGAACAGGAAATGCGCGCTTCGATTCAAAGTGGCGTTAGTGCTAGCGAAGATGAAGACTACTCAAGGGAGGATCGTGATGAAAAACCTTTCTCACATGAAACAGATCGGAAAATCCGAGTGCGCACAGCTATAACTGATGAACAACAAGCAACACTCAAAGAACATTACTCGATTAATCCGAGACCTAATAGAGAAGAATTCAGAAGAATCGCGCAGCAGCTAGGTCTTGACAACCGGGTGGTCCAAGTGTGGTTCCAGAATAATAGAGCGCGAGAGCGACGGATGAACCAAAGCATTGGTCTCTCGGATCAGCCACTGGACTTGTCTACAAAGAAATCTGCGCCTTCTGTAACATCAAGTCCATCCCCATCTCCCCCGTGCAGCATCGGTCCAGTGCACTCCGACTCGGAAGAAGCAGTGAACTTGAGCCAGAAGTCATCTCGCAGCACCACGCCGCACCGGAGTAATATCTCCGCTTACCCACATTCCAATTGCTCGTCGTCATCGTTTACCGATTTCCGGCAATCTCCATCACCAGGCGATATTAACTCGCAGAAGCGTCTATTACACCCCAAATTGAATCCATTGGTGCCAATGGACAAACTGCTGCAGTACAATGATATGTTGCGGGTTCGGTCGCCGATGATGAGCATGGACTTGTCGGAGAGGCACAGTGAATACAACTACGACGCTCCGACGCTCAAGAGGAGAATGAAGCAAGAGATGAAGTCTGAGACGAAGGAGGGTGAGGGGCAGTTCACTTGTGACCAGTGCGACAAGACTTTCGTCAAGCAAAGCTCCCTGGCACGTCATAAGTACGAACACTCAGGTTAGTAGTCGCTATTTTTTTAATTATCTAAGTCGAATTCCAAACGAACCAATTACAACTACAGACAGGACTCATACTACACACATCAAAAGTATCTAGGGATCAAGTACATTTTAGAAGATTGCAATCAAGAATATATTTTATAAAAACTGAATTCATTCATAATTTATTCAAAATGTGGTGATAAGTCATTTATGGGCAATCAGTCATGGGGCATTAGGTAGGAGACCAATCCAGAAGATTAGATTTGATTTAAATAAATTATATTTTTTTAGAGCTAAAAACGTTAGACACTTGTAATGTGTGTATTTATTTTTTCTCATCTAGCTCTATCCCTGTCACACAGCGAGAATAATATTACCATGACACCTCATGGTACAAGGGCAGGTTCCAATAAAACAGAAAGTGAAAGTGTTTTCTTTTTATTTTTCAGGTATGCGACCATACAAGTGCTTGGAGTGTCCAAAGGCATTTAAGCACAAGCACCACCTGACGGAGCACAAGCGGCTGCACACCGGCGAAAAGCCCTTCCAGTGCAGCAAGTGCCTCAAGAAGTTCTCCCACTCAGGCTCCTACAGCCAACACATGAACCATCGCTTCGCTATCTGCAAACCCTACCGAGAATAGAACACTAGGGATTCAGAAATGTTGAAGATCAACTTTGCCATATTAATGGGTAACGTGTATTCCAGTTGTATCACGCCACAGTACCAATAAACGATAGCCTCTGTTCAAAACCAAAGTATTTATCGCCCGGTATTTTATCGTTTTGGTCGCTTTTGCTCAACTGACGAATATTTTTCTATGGTAAATAGAGATTATTATAATGTAAGATTTACTTTTCGTGCCAAAATGGTCGGTACTTCGCCCACAGGATAGGCGTGACCGATCTACATTACTTTAACAGTGCCATTATTGTGAAGCCAAATATTTGTATAGTTAACTAAGTTTTGTTTTTAGTTATATTTTCACGTGTTGGATAGTGTAACGTATCCCAAAGACCGGTACCTGTAATATAATACTCAGTATCGATATTTACGCATAATAATTACATCATAGGTATTATTTTTATACTTTGACATGACATAATAATTATGTTAATCATTAAATAGATTTATTTAATACGTAACTCGTTTATACAGTGTAGGAAGGTGAAACGTAATACATTAAAATCGTGTAAATTTCAAATAAGTATTGGCCGATTTAGGTCGATTTATTGTGATGACAATATTCATAGTTAATCTTCGCTCGATTTCTTCGAAAATAAACTTTTTTCTCAATAGAACTAGCATTTAGCTACCGGAGTGAAATACGCCATTTTAATACTTAATTATATTGTTAATCTCGGTAATAGAATGTAACATTGATAATACACTATTCGATAACCAAAATGCTATCTCACGTTAATGAATTGAATTCTCTAAGCTTCGTACATTTAAGCGTTTAGATAGAATGAATCTTATTTAAGGGCCATGCATTCCATTAATACTCGTGTGGTATCTCTACGGTGTTTAAACTTTCAATAGTTTAATGTTTGTAGTAATGTGTAAGTTGTACATAGTTTTCCTATGAATAAGTAAGCCCTGTATGTATATAAAACATTTCTCGAAGCGTGAACCAGTTTAAGGCTGCATCGCTTCTCTCCACAATGAATATGGTGACAATAAGTAATAAATCGCTACGAAATATTTTTATGTAAATACATAGATTGTTAATTTCTCTCCGTGACAAAAAAAAACCACGACTATTTTTAAGGTCCATTGTATTTTAATTCGCCGAACAAATGAATTGTTTCATTATTGTACTTAAATCCTATTCCTGAATCGCCTACATTTTCTTTTTCAACGAAAACCCTTTAGTTTGACAGACTGTACGAACGGAAAGTTCCTAAACTGAAATAAAAATATTTTGTAAGAGTTACAATAGATGTCTAAACTAATTTACACTGTAAGGTAGGATTAGTTCATTTGAAAAAAAATAAAGGTTTCCAAGCAACGAAATAATTACTTACATTAATCATATTGTACCTAATGTAAATTAATGAGAAATTGTCTAAAGTAATATCTATAGTAGGTATGGCTTGAGAGTACTGGCACATCTAGTGCGTTCCAAATTTCAAAACTAACAAAGAAAGAAATGTAATTTGAAATTTTGGAATGTTATTTAAATTTGGAATGTCTTTGCTGCGCCTCGACTTTCTGACCAAACTCTTTAACAATCAGTGAATTGTTGTCATAATTTATAAGGAGTTTGTGTTGTGATTGTTATCAGGTACTATACTATATCTTTAAGGAGGGTCCAGTGCCATATTGGTGTAGGTACATATTTTTATCTCAAGTTGTATTTTCCAAGTACGATTCTTTGATAAAAAAAAACTCGCACTCGATCGTCTTGGGGTTATTATAATGATTTATTAAATTGCACATCTTTGTAGTCTAACACATTTTTTAAATTTTCTATGTTAAATTCATAATCTTGATTTTCAAAGTTTCGTATCTATCTATATTCCATCTTAGAAAAGCCTTAAATTTCTGTAGCATTTTATAACTCTTAATAATCATAACACAAATCCATCCAACAGTATTGAACTAATAGGTATTTATGATAGGACTTTTGTAAATAAAATCCAAAGTACTATGAGCATAATAAATTTGTTCTTATTAGTCATTTTTAAGTGTGTATTGCCTCGTGTGGAGGTGGGCTAGGTCAACCAAAGATTAGTTAAGACATAAGTGATGTGGTTCCTGTACATAATGCCAACATCCTAGATTTAGGTTACATAATAATTACGTGCCAAAACTCTTTTTTTTTTCATAAGTATGTTTTTTTTTTAAATTTGTGACAACGGCATTGTACTATGGTACTTGTGCAATACAAATATTGCAAAGAAAGTATTTCTTCCTTTAGTTTTTAGTTAGAGTTAAGTTTTGTGAGATTGTGACTAAGTATGTGAATTCCTATTGCCATACCTATATTTTTTTTAAATAGTGTCATAAAAAATAAAATGTGACTTGGGAGTGCGACCACGTAGGTACTCTTTGTTAAACATACGCATAGATTAAAAAGTGTTATAACATTACCTATATTATAAATTATAGCAATTCATTTCGCTCGATATTATAATGTATATTGAATTTATGGATATTAAAAATATATTATATATATTGAACAATTCAAAGTTGCGTTTATTTTCTTCCGTCCTTTATAAAGATCCTGCTGACAGACAAATACTGTCAGATAGAGCAGGTGCAAAAAATCGTGTCTCTTAGAGCTTCTCTAGTTTGTGGTTGTCGTCTTGGCTCATGTGCGGACATAATAAGGACCGTATTCTGAGGCAATATTCAGTACTCAAGAGTTGATTCAGTATAGTGTGTCGCTTTTACAGACACACAAACGAGATCGACATTTGACCAGCTGTCTGTGCTTGAGAGGATTTTCAGAATATGTGTCTAAATGACGCCGCAATACACTACCAAGACACCAGCCAAAATCCTAAGCGTTTTCGGCGATTGCATAATGACTCCAAGTTTTATTCTCGGATACACCAAATTGTGGAACGGTCTTGGACATATTAATTAAAGTTCAGTTTATTTACGTGCATTAATCAAATTGGATTCAAACTTGGACCAAATATCTCAGAGGTTTTTTATCATTAAGAACAAGCGTTTGACCACCATCCTGCCTGATGTTAAGCAGCAATGTGGTCTACGATGGAGCACACTTGTTGATTAGGTACCTATTCACCCGCGACTTGAAAACCTTCAGACTGTACTGCGCAGGAAACACAGACTCCGGCAAGTCATTCCACATCCTAGCGGATCGCACTATGAAAGTAGACGCAAACCGTTTGGTTCGCGTAAATGGTAAATCAACCTGGTATGGATGATGTTTTGCCGTTCTCCTGGTTGTCAAAACGCGATGGGGGTATTAGGTTATGCAACTCCGTAGCACACTCTCCGAAATGCACCCGATAGAAGACAGATAGGTAGGCTCGCAACCTTGCGGCGATACTCTAGGCTTTGTAGCCGAGCAAAAAACAGCCTGTCGTCACCTATGAGTCTTTTAGCACGTTTTCTATGAGTCTTCTAGCACGGTTTGGTCCAATGCGTAAGCATGTCCATCTCATTTCATTTCCTTTCGCACAATTTATACTGTTAAAAAATGAAATGTAATTTGTAGCATCTTATGTTGTGTCGCATTTCATATACATTTATACGGTAGGTAGGTAGGAGATAATAGCAGTTTGTAACATTTTATAGGTAGCCCCAGTACCAAAAGGACGCTAGGCATGAAAAACGATCTTGTAGTCAAAGGGGTAAAAGTGGCGATATTTCAGGGCCTTTTATTTTTCTTAGTTATGACAGATTGTCCTAGATTAGAGGGATAAAATATGTCAACCAAATAACTAACTTCGAGCAGTCAGTGTTAAAGGTGACGGTTTTTTTTTTGTTTGTTTACATGTTACAAAAGTGTATGAAGTTTAAAAAATTACCCAATCAATGAAAAACGTACTAAAATGACAGAAGTCACCCTGTTAGGGTCTAGGTCACTAACTACATCTACATAAAAAATAATGTATCTTACGATTTCTTCAAGTTGAAAATAAAACAAGAAATTCGTTTACTCGTATGTTTTTATTATTATTAATAGTATTTCATATACTGAAATGAAGGACAAAAAGTAAAATACAAAGTTCTTAAACTGAACTTATTACAAATTTGTATTTGGGTAATTGTTGAGATTACACATCAGGTCGCAAAAACTTTCAGTGGCAATAGTTGTGTTAAACACTTCTTTGTTAAAACAAAATCGGCCTTATTACAAACAAAACACAAAGTATCATAATGTCTCATTTTCACGTCTCATTTTTACCGACCGAAAGTACTGCAGTTAGGCCATAATTAAAATATAGAGTCTTCCTAGAAATACCTATGGTGGGGAGTTTCCAATTTTTTTTGACAGATTGCGATTTGTCCCTTTTTCTGTCATTATGATTTATGTCATTCGTGATGTCCATGAGAGAAACAAAGACGAAAATATTTCGTGAAATCCCCATACAAGGTATTATACACTCTGTATCTAACTGCAGAAGGTTCAGTTCAAACTACTGCCACTGGACGTTTAAAAAAAAACGTTTGTTCAGTATCACAGACGTAAGTTATTTACTGGAAATTGTTTAACATGATTTAGTACTTACATTCTACAGTAGTCTGTATGTACACAAAGTTGAATTATCTTTATATTATGCAATATTGCTGCGGGAACTTTATAAAAAAACCTACGGAACACCTTCGCTTGGTACGAAATTCGAATTTGAAGAAAAAAGAGACAAGTATGTACTTAACAAAATATTAAATATACCAACATGTTAACACTTTTGAGGACATATAGCAATTTAATTACTGTTTATACGTCAACATTCGTACAGAGTCCCAAGAAAGTGTTATTGAGAAAGGTAAACAAAGGCAAAGAGAGGAATGTCGATTGAAATAAAGAGGAATGCAAATATTAAGTCATAAGGCACTTGGAAAGAACATAATAAATAGAGTTTGTTTTTTTTCTCGTTACCAAAAATTTGACCGGTTTCATAAGAATTCGTTACGGAAAGAAATTTTACTTTAAAACCATCAAATAGTTCTTTCTATAGATTTATTGTTAGCGACACACCTAAAACAATAAACTTAGACCAACTTACATTGGACACGTCATTATTTTACGTTCATATAGATCTACTAATCTTTAGTACCCTAGTATAATAAAAGGCTTTGTTCATCTATGTATTGTAAAAAGCTTTGTTTATCAATATTTTGCCATAGCCAAAATATTTACTACTATGAGTCATAACGTAATAATATACTAATTGATATTGCACTTATCCCGTGCTAGATATAAATCTTCCAATACAAGGCGACCTAATACGATGGGTTGGTAACCTAGCACCAACCTAGTATTAGAAGTGACCTCATTAGACATTATAATCTTGAACTTAATATGTGTGACATTACAGTATATGATGTGTCCATTACAATTTAGTACCGGGATACGTTTTAGGAATGTCGACAACAACGAATCGTTCTATAGACGCTAATCACATTTATCTTTTTTTTTTCGATTAAAATACCATTTTTATAATATCTAAACATATTATACACAATATATAGGTACAATAGTCAGGAAGAACATCGATAGAACCACAACAAATAAAAAATATCTACTTAATTGTAGTATAAGTACACATATAATGATATTATTTAATAACCAGTAATCTGGGTTGAAAAATACCTTTAACAGTCACTAGACATGTAGGTTACTTAAAACTTTTGCCGCACAGATAGCGCCAGCCGCAACACGCACAGAGTACGCTATAGCTTTTGCACTATACGCTATCTAACTTCCATTGATATTATTTACAAACAGTTCGTCGATTCTGCCGACAACGGACTACCATTAGGGCTCATTTCGAGACAAGCGGTGCGTTGCGTTCAGGTGCCCATATATTAATTATCGTTTTTTACGGTCTATTAATTCAAAACACGCTATAAAGCTGCTATCGGCTGTCTGGCGAAAGCTTTAAAAACAAGGCAAGCTTGTTATACCATAACAAGTCAGGCCTGGCTATCATTGATAAGTCTAAGTATACGTATCTTACACCATCACCATAGGTAACCTGATTGAAGCGGGTGGATTTCATTGTTTCCCATTGATGGTAATACTGATATTACTGCTTACTAAACATTGCTTCCATTGTAATTGGTAATGGGGTTAGTGAGACCCACCCATACATCACCTATGTTCGCTGTAAGGTTTACACACCTTAAGCTATAAATTTTACACAGTTGCGTAAACCAACGGTCATGTGACTGTTAATGTAATTTTCACGTCCAGTATGTAAACCAAGCGGCGAGCCAATCAGAGCAGACATATCCTTTTCAAATTTATAAATAAGATACAAAACATAAATAAAATATTAATAAAACTTTGCATTGTGTGATAGATTGTCCCGGAATGTGACAAAATAATTTTATCAGTCTCTATATCGCATAGGTATTATGCCAGTCTCTGCCTACCCCCGTGAACATGTGCATGGAACAATCATCACAAAATATTTTTGATTCAATCAATAAAAAGAATCAGAAAATAAAACGGAAATAATTACTTTGATTTGCTCGCCACATTAGTTGATATTTAACCTTTTAACCGCCAAATAATGACACATTTTGTTCTCGTAATTTTGAATAAATTTTTTAACACCATAGACAAAATTACTGGCCTGATGTATCTGATATAAAAGACAATGGCGATTAAAAGTTTAATACATATTTATTGAAAAAAATAGACAGTTGAAAACGCTATTCCTCTATAACAATACGATTTTTTAACAGCTCGCATAAGATGATTGGATAAAATCGCATTTCGATAAAATTATGATCTGTTTAAATTTATGGCAAAGCGTTTCCGAAAATACTTAGGTACAATATTTTGTAACGTACTAAAATACAATTTCATGTGAGTGAGAAATGAATTTTATTTTGATATAATTATATCGGTAGTGTTACAAAAATAAGTTCACAATTATTTAGAGAGTTACTGTATTTCATCATGATTTGCATTTTGTAGCTCGATTCAGAATACTTTTTTTTTAAATCTAATTCGATACCATAGAGAAATAAAAATATTTCAAACATTTTCGCTGATAACATTCTTTGTTCATAATTACATGTTATTGAGTGTTAAAATTAATACCTATAGAAAAATTATACTTTCTCCATTGAATTCGTTATATTCATACTCAATTATTAGAATTTCTTAGAATAATCATTTTTGTAAGTAAATAAATCACAACCACAACAATTACGTTTAAGGGTTTTCAACGGATAAATTTTAATGAACACCGAAAAGTATTTCAAGTCAATTATATTATTTTTGTAAAGATGATACTGGACTCAGTTAAAATTTTTAGTTTTGTGTGTACCTCTACTGCGGCATAATAGCGTTAAGATACAAAGCACATGAACCTTGTTTACAACAGTTTTGTAAACAGTTTGAAAATAACAAATACAATATAAGATACAGAAAAGTAGCATTCTATGAAATTCTAACAAGCTGGAGCTTCTAAGGTAGGTACAATTAGATCATTTAAATACATTGACGTATTAATTGACAGCTATCTAAAATAATATTAATTTGTTAACTACAACAGAGTTATTGTACTACAAACCATTTCGTAATAATAGAAAAGTTCGCACCAGAAGCTACGACTTGAAAAATAAATATCGGGTCTACGGATCCCAAAGAACTCCCTTTAAAAAGGGTATTAGTAGATAGAATACTTTAGTACTTGAGTCGTTTTGTACAATACGTAAGTAACGCGTGAAAAAATAGAGATTCGTTTTATAGAGATCACACAGTGAAACGACCCCATCGCCCGTCGAGACGCTCGCTCGCCGGGCCATGGCCCGTTCCAGTGTCGGGTCACTTAATCTAAAAGCGAATTACAATATGTACACTAGAATACTTTACACTTGAACGTTCACTGTCACGGCACATTTTCACTGGCTTGCGGCACGAGGATAACTGACGATATGCGACGCGCGTCACTCGGTCCGTCAATCCTTCCGTCAGTCGTGGTCGTCGGGCGGCGGCGGCGCGGAGGGCGCGGCGTCGGGCACGCTGTGCTTCAGCTCGGCGAACGTGTAGTTGGTGCGGCGCGGCGCGGCGCGGGGCAGCGGCAGCGACGCCTCGCAGTCCAGGCTGGCGCGCTTGTTCCAGGCGAAGGGGGCGCGCGGCTCCGCGCCCGCCGACAGCGGCAGCGCGCGGCACAGCTCGTTGACGCTCAGCTGCCGCGTGAGCCCCGCCAGCGCCCCCACTCCCACCCCCGCCCCCGGGCCGGCCAGGTCGGTGTGGCTGGCGGAGTGCGCGGGCGCGCGTCGCGACTGTACGCGCGGCAGGCCGCCGTGGCGACGCGGCATGCTGCAACTCTTGGCCACGAAGGGATCGGCGCTGGCCACGTTCTCGTACACGTGCGCGCTCTCGTCTTCGTTCGCAATGAGATTTTGTCGACTCTCGGTCGTCTCCTTTTTCTGGCCGACGGAATGACTCTTTCTGTGACCGGCCCTAGATAGTTTGGCATCGGACGGCTTTTTGATCAGTTTTGCGTCGCTCGCACTTCTCGGCAATAAATTGGCGTAAGAGTGGTCTTCGCACTTTTGTAGAGTTTGCTTTTCTGGCTTAGGAATAGCTTCTACTGACCTGGGCGAATTGGAAGCTTTAGAAGTTTTGTTACTGGATGGCTTTGACTTAGAGTTATCGCTAGTCGCCGCTTGCGCGGGCACTACGTCTTGCCTTTTCCTGTCCACTTCCTTGGACGACTTGTCTAATACAGTCTTTGTTTTGTCGCTTTTGCATATCTTTACGCTAAACTTGAAGGGTGGTTTGAATACAACCTGCAGTCTCGCCTTTTCGCCCGACAGAAGGTTCGTGGCACTCTTGGATGGTCGAGTTTTTCTGGTGCCCTTCTGTATTCGTTGTGTCCTCTCCGTGAGTCCGACCGGAATGGACTTGGACTTGGGGATGGCAGTCGGTTGCGGTGAACTTAGCAGCCATTTCTGAACTTTCGTCAACGCTTCTGTGTCTTTGACGGGAGAAGCGGGGTGTTTTTGCATTGAGCTGTAGTCTATTTCTTTCTTCAGTTTAGTCTTACGTTTCTTGACTTTCCCCTTGTGTTTGGAAACGATTACGTGTTTAGGGGACTTACCGTCGGCGTTCGTGACGACGGCTGCACTTTCTTTTGTTACTTTGTGAGCATCCTCGGGCTTCGGTTGCGAACTCGATTTCTGTAAGGATTAAAAAAAGAAATACATAATATAATATCGACTATGTGGAGTTAACAATTATAACATAGTAAGTAAGTAAACCGTAAAGTATCTCATGTGACAACAACTTAACCAATAAACCACATCTTACCCGAACTTTGTTAGCAATGTGGGCGGGCGAAGCTTTGTCTCCCGACTTGCCCTTGTGATCCTTGCGGTCCCTGTAGGCGCGAGTGCGGAGAGCTACCTTCTTCTTTAGCGGGACTTTTGACCTGGAAAATAAAAGAAAAAACAGGGGTTAACATTATAATGTATCGTCATATTAAAATAAAATGTTTTTTTACACTGGCAAAGCTTGCAAAGCAAATGCCCACGATTTGCCAAGCGTACGTATCGTACTATTTTTTAATCATCCGAAAATCAAACAGCCGTTTATGCCATTAGATCTAGAAGAAAATTTACTTAAACTCTTGTCAAATGCATGTGTAGTACCTACACACCAACCAAATTCTAGTGTATATGTACAAGATAGAGTACAATATTATGTATTATGGTGCATCTTTATGAATCTGAAGTGAAAAAGACTTTGTATGAAATTTTATATTGCAGTTCTCAAAGCACGTGTCTGATAGGACGAATATGAACATGTAAACCAGTATTACCTGACCGCAGCATGAACGATCAAGCCCTGATCGCCGGCGTCAGGCAACCGCACCGTCTCCGTGGTCGACGAGTGCATGATGGTCACAGACTTCAGCTTCTTTCCGTTGCGAGAGAAGCACCGAGTGCTCGCGTACTGCAAATATAGTAAAAAATTATAATATGCGTGCACTTAGTGTTATATAGTACAACTAGCTGACCCGGAAAACGTTGTTTTACCAATATACATTATAGCCTATATGTTAATCTAGTTTATAAGCTACAATGCTGCCAAGTTTCATAAAAATCCGTCCAGTACTTTCTGCGTGAAAGAAGGACAAACATCCATGCATCCAGACATCCATCCAAACTTTCGCATTTATAATATTAGTGGGATTACTACAGAAGAACGCAAAGGAATATTTGAAATTTTGCGACATTCTGAACTCTATTACAGAGCCATACGTAACAGGAACTACAAAACTTGAACTAGTAACCAATGATGATGCACGTAAGTACATCAATACATAGTATAAAACAAAGTCGCATCCCGCTGTCTGTCCCTATGTGTGTTTAAATTTTTAATACTACGCAACGGATTTTGATGCCATTTTCTTTAGTAGATCGTCTGATTCTTGAGGAAGGTTTATAATATAGCAGGGAAACATTGCTAATAATATACATTAGCAAAACAATGATTGTCGGTGAATGCTATGTATAACATTCTTTCTAATACTGCAATACCCTAACATGGTTCATGTTTAACTCATTACTTAATTGATAAGATCTCAATATATTATACACATGAATGCGATAAATAAATAAATTAATAAATACTTATATAATTAAAGAAGATTAATACTCGAACGCGCACACAAATACACGAATACAAATCAAGATTAGCTTTAGATGATGATAATGGGCAGAATATTTTTTAGCAAACGCCAAATATACATTGTTTTTGAATTCATTATTTTACAGTAAAATGTTATATGACAACAACAATGATCGATGACGGTGTTTTTTTTTTAAATTCGCACTCTCCACACAGATACCTTACATTTATAGTTTAGGGATGTAAAATTGCGTATCTAATTGTATCGTCCGGTCAAGTATTCTCCACGATCGCTGAAGGAAAATAAAATAAAAGTATGTAGAACAAATAAATAAAATAAACATGAAATAACTATGTGTAAGTAATCAATTACCCATAAACAAGGACCATGTAATTTATACCCTTATGAAGGCGTTTTAGACAAATAATAATAATAATAACATGATCCAAATACCTCTTGCTTAACCTTTTCAATAGAGGTATTTTTTGTTTTTATCAATACCCTTAATTGCCCTGTTACTATAAGGGTAATAATTCTTGTAATAATTTAAACGGGACATGCCTTCGTTACCGTATAAAAAAAATACTTTCCAAAAACCGCTTCCATTTATCGGTTGGCGGTAGTTTCCCGTAAATATTACATTTTATTTCAGGGGTCTTTAATCCACCATAAAATTCCACTAATCATCAATATAATTAATAATTCGTGTAAAACAATAATAATAAGATGGGAAACACATACCAGGAGAACAGAAACAGTGAGCAGCACCAGCACGGCGATGTACCAGCGGTCGGCGAGCCAGCGCCGGAGCCCGGCCAGCGACTGGTCGCTGAGCAGCAGCCGCCGCAGCGTGGCCAGCGGGCCCGCCGGGTCCACTTCCCGGCAGCGTTGGAACACGTCGCAATATCTGACACGGAATACAGAATAAGGTACGGTGTGATAGTAGATCGAAAATCGAATCTAACATCATAAGGTTGAAAGTCATTTTCTTGCTTGTCACAAAAATTTTAGTGACGTATGAACCGTACATAATTTAAATCCAAATTCAAATTATTTCTTTGCATTCCACAATGTTAGGTTCTTAAGATAAAGCATTACATACCACTTACGCTTGTAAGCTCATTTAATAAATACACAAGAAATCTCGTGTCGCGGTGTTTTTAAGTAATTTCTCAAGTCTACGAAGTGGCTGGATCGATTTTTATGAAATATTATGTACATACATGTTGCGTAGATTTAAGACTCAGCCAATATCTGTTTTGTCATATTCCTAAATGGAAAAAAAAATCAGCCCGCTGTACAACTAAATAATAATTTCTTGTTAGAACACAACGTCAGAAAAAGTCTCTTTTCGTATAGGTAAGTTACACAAGTTCTCGCCAAAATGTAATTTATTTGTTCACTATTTTATAATTATATACACTTTTTTGTAAACTAATTAGACAACCTTAGAGAAATTGCTTTTAGCGACAAGTTCGCAATTTATATCCTTACCACACATATTGTATCTACGTATAGTGTGCAAAAAAACGTTGTGTCCATTACAAAGTGCAAGTGAAAGTCCTCTAAGACTGGTTAGTAGAAAGGGTACTTAAGCTTGATATAGCCAACAACGCGTGTACACGTTAATGTTTTAAAAACACTGTAAATCCCTTTAAAAACTGCGTCAAACTATACTCACAGTCCAACGGGCGAACAAATTAGATAGTACGCGGTCCGTGACATGCGTGGCGTCTTGATATTAAAGGTAATTGATCAAAGATGAGAGCATACTCTCGCTAAATTAGGAACTAACTCCTTGTATGAGACGCCCTATCCAGTTCGGTAGTACGACAGAGATCGTTGGTAAGAACAAAGTAAGTAATAATCTCACCCATTGTACTCGTTGCAAGGCGTCCCCGGCTTGACATAGGTGTCGGGCACGTCGTAGGGCGGGTCGTTGAGCGCGAAGGAGGAGCGACACTGCCCGTCGGGCGTGCGGCAGCACAGCTCGCAGGCCGCGCGCGGGTCCGAGCTGCGCGCCGCGCACTGACACGACTCCAGCCCGTACGCCAGGCATATTGACCCGGTGCACTCCTGTTACATTGTTCGTGTATTAGATAACTTATATCGTACTAGCTGATTCGGAAATCGTTGTTTTGCCAGATTTGGATAGGTAGAAGGGGGAACATGGGCGCTGGTGAAGGCGAGTGCTGACGCGTCGCAAGGTGGCCACCTTAAACCTACATTTGGGTCACTAGCGCACAGTTTCCTCCTTTTACCACGCTATGGACCCGGCACCCGCACGGTGAATCCATGGAATGCTAAGAAATTGGTCTCTCTATACCAGTGGCGTGCACACCATATAGGCAAAATTACACTGCCTACCTTAGTATTTTGGCTACCCGACCTAAATATAGAGTCATTGCTAGATATTTTTTTGTTGTACTTACGAAATAGGCAAATAAAGGTCCTGTGTTTTGTGTGTGAGTAGATATGTAGGTACCTATATATCGTAAAGACAAGTTACCTATACATACAGGTGTCAATACTTGGCGATTACTGTCTACCTTGTCGTAAAATCCAGGGCACGCCACTGATATAATACATTATTAGCAGTGTTCGTCTACTATTATAATATGCATGTATTAGCCATATAAACCTTCCTCAAGAATCACTCTATCTACTGAAGAAAACGGCATCAAAATCCATTGCGTAGTGTTTAATACACAAGGACAGACAGCGGGAGGCGACTTTGTTTTATGTATTTGATAATGGTTTAAAAAAACTGACTTATGCTTATTTGTATAGATTTAAACAAAACAAACCCAAACAACTTTCAATTTTTCGATCTTAGCCGCTGTAACAACATTCCTTGTCGCAGTGACAGCATTACGTACTGTTTTGTTTTAGGAAACGATGAGCAGCGTTATGCTTGAACTAGGATATGTATTGCTAGAACAGTTTCACTTCCATACAGAGTATTGTGGATTTATTATTTATAAATAAATATCGCGGAAAACTTGACACATGATACCCTGAAATCTAACTAGGATATGCTTACATAAATCATTTTAATTACATACATCGCCAAATAAAACAACCAGACGCACTCAACAAATACCTCAGCTCATCACTTTGTTATATCGGCGACGGGATCGAACCCGCGACCTCTGGTCTGCAGGCGTTGACACCGTCAATCCGGTCGTCTGCCCCGGCATCATTAATAATAATAATAAAAGCAGTCATCCTCAACACTTGTCGAATCGTTCGCAAATTTTTATCATCCTAAATTTCATCACACTATTGTTTGGCCACAAGCCCGCAGTAGTGATAATTATTTACCTCCCTAGTGGAGAGAGAATTAATTTTAAACCAATAAATAATAATAATAAATTCATTTATTTCAGGTAACTTAAGAATAGTAACAGATGTTAAATACTAATTCTAGGACCCATATAAATAAATACCTTATACCTATAAATATATATACTGTAATAAACATAATAACTTACCCCCATATAACAGACGAGGTCGTGGTCGCACCGCGTGCGGTTGGGCTTGTGGCGGCTGTCGGGGCAGGCGGCGCGGCGGCCGTCGCAGTGCGCGGCGTCGCGGCACCCGTTGTCACTGCGACACCTGTCACCGAACTTCAGCGCGCACGACGCCGTGCAGCATGGACCCTGAGGATACACGTACTACATTAGATAAACCGTTGTAACTTAACTTATCTGTCTCACTTCACGGCTTCTTGAGGTCTAAAGTGTAGGACATTATATTTTAGATTTAACAGCAACTTGACATGTATTCACAAATAAATTATTGGATTTGATTTGATATCGCCAGAAATGGGCAAATATGGGCTGATGATGATGAAGATTTTAAAGACGAGCATGAAAGGCGTGACATTGAATGACAGGATAAGGAATAGTGTGATAAGAGAAAGTTGCGGTTTGAAGGAAGACGTAGTGACCAAGATTGAAAAGGGCATGCTTCGGTGGTTTGGGCATATAGAGAGAATGGATGAAAGGCGATTGACGAAAGAGATTTATATGGGTGATGTAATGGGCCGGGTGAGTAGAGGTCGCCCAGAAGGACATATAAAGACCAGATTGGTGATGTCCTGACCGAAGGTGGCGTGAAAAGTACTCGAAAACGGAGGTCATGTATGAAAAGATGTATGAATGTAGATGAAGCGAAAGGGGTATGTCAGGATCGTGACAAATGGAGATCTGTAGTCTCTGCCTACCCCTCTGGGAGACAGGCGTGAAGTATATGTATGTATGTAACTAGGTTATTAATTACTAAGACGTTTATATTTTATTGTAAGCATTGTATATTTTTTGCCTGAGATACAGGTTCTCAATAAAGAACCTAGTTCAGGTAGACTTAGAGTGTAGCACTT
Source organism: Conopomorpha cramerella (assembly GCA_012932125.1). Classification (NCBI taxonomy): domain Eukaryota; kingdom Metazoa; phylum Arthropoda; class Insecta; order Lepidoptera; family Gracillariidae; genus Conopomorpha; species Conopomorpha cramerella. Next base: position 26,918 of record SJJU01000765.1, read on the forward strand.
AATTTATCTAATTTGTAGAACTCTTTTTGTAACAATACCCTATTATAGCAAAATAAATAAATTATTATTATTAACTTATCCGTCAATCATGACTTCTTGAGGTGCAATTAGAGAGGTCTATATTTGTACGCCACATATGGCAGGACATTATATTTTGGATTTAACAGCAACTTGACATGTATTCACAAATAAATGATTTGATTTGTTATGGCCAGCAATGGGCAAATATGGGCTAATGATGATGAAGATTTTAAAGACGATTTTCGTGAGCGATATGGACGCGAACGTTAAAACGATCCGACTTGTTTAAGAGTGTGTTATTTAGAATTAAAGCGGATTACATCAATGTGTTTGATGTTTGCCAGTTTCGTATATTTACTTGTAAATAATATTTTAGAAGCATTAGGGAATCGTGACTTATCATCATCATAAGAGTATCTTGTGTAACGATATATTGACGTTATAATAATATAACGTATAGCTGATAATAGCCGTATAGCTGATAATAGCCGTATAGCTGATAATAGCCGTATAGCTGATAATAGCTGTATAGCTGATAATAGCCGTATAGCTGACAATGGCAGCACTCTCCTCTCCACCTTGCATACCCGGCTCACTGTTATTTTTTTACCTACAAATGTTTATTTTTTGTTGCACAAATGACAAACGTGTAAGATATGGCATACACACGCAGAAATTGAATTAAAAAGGGTTTAACTTATGTGTCATTAGGTCGAACTATTTAATGTAACTGATTCCAGGTGTGTATGTGGGTCAGGTATTTTTAGATTTTTCCAGGAGGAGCCCACAAGGGCTGGTCGCTCGTTGGGTGGGCCCTGAAGAATGTCCTCTGGGTGCCCAGGACCCACCCAGCACCAGCGATAAATGAAGGCCATCGGGGGGGTTTTAGTCAGTAGAAGTCTGACATAACCCCCTCGCCGTCCCCATAGCGGCGGGGTGTCCATGAGGATTCCCGCTCGTCAACAATAAAAAGAAGGTATTTATATATTATACATTGAACGGGCTACGCAAGAGTACTATCACTCAAATTCAACGACATTAGCGCTATTGTATTCATTTATTAGGTGTGAACCGCATAAAAATAATTTTAAAAAAATACACTTCACGCCTTTTAATCCCAAAGCGGGGTAGGCAGAGGCACTTGCTTAATTGAACTTAATTGCACTTGTGAACCGCACAAGGCTTACTAAATTGAAAATAATTGTATGTACCTGAGTAGGACTGCAGACACTGTGCTCGGTAAGCGTGCAGGGCTTGTAGCTGGGGCGGGCGGACTGCGGGCGGCAGCACACGTCCGTGCACTCCGCCGCCCAGCCGCAGTCACATTCCTCGCCCGCCTCCACTACTCCGTTGCCGCAGATCGCTGGCTGGGGCTCTGCGTCAGGGAAGAAAGGGAACATATTAATTTACTAAATTTACTTTAATTTTTTAATTCAAGACAAAATTACAAGCGAAAGTTATGAGGTAACAAAAAAATACCGCCTAATTGAAAATCGGATATTTAATCAATTAATTAAAAAACGTTCTAAATAGGCCTTAAACGGCATCCCGGCCATCTTCAGACATCTCAGCCTATCCAACTAGGGAATAATTGACGATAGGTATCACAGATATAATAAGGGATACTAGGAATAAATAGGGTTATCTTCAAGTCGGGAACTGGTGCTATATAAAATACGAATGTATCTGTGGTTTATAAAGAAATATTCTAGGTTCTAGTCAATCTTTTCCTAAACACTCAAAATTGGAGATGCATAATATGAAAGAAGTGTATTATTTTTGTGATTGAAGCGACATCTATATAGCTAACTCATGACATCCAACCCAGGAGGTTAAATGATCGGAACTGCTGAACATTACATAGCTCAGTGACTATCATCCCTTATAGGCGAAATCGAAAAGAGAGTTTCCCAACAAATACACAGATGGCGTCCCTAGCGACGACGACGCGAGGTTGTGAAACTAGGAGTAACACAAAAATAGTATCAAGTTCTTGCTCGACTTTGTGGTTCCATGCACAACTGATAGATGGCGCTTTGTTAAGAATTGTTTTTGTGAATTACATAAAATTATACGTACCTACATTATTTTATTATCTATCAAAGACCTACGTGATTTATTTATATCACGAGATTACAAAGAGTTGCGGTTACTTTTAATATCGCCAGAATCATGTAAATATTCAACAAAACAAAATGCTGGAATGAGGGACTTTCGTTTAACTCTGTTTTTATCCAAGGCAAACGGCTGAACCGTTAGCCTTGGATAAAAATAATTACAAGCACTGCCAAAATTTAAATGCTTTCAGTCAGTAACTTTGAGGCTTTAATCCTTTGTTTGACACTTGGTTAATACTTTCGAGACAAAATTGATACACAATTATTGTATAGTTCGTTAGCTTTTACAGCCTGTTATTTTCAAATTCTTTTTCTATTTTATTCCGGTTTGTCACCACAAACTATACTATCGAAATGGAACTACAAAATTACAGACAATTAAGTATATTCTACAAGTCGGGCGTCATTTAAGAAGCACATTCTGACAGGTCGATTGACATTTGAAAGATTTGATTTATTTTAGAATCGATTTATGAGTGATGTTTTGATGCTATCAATGTTTTATGAGCAACAGACAATGCATTCAAGATTTCGACAAGATGACACCCTTTTGTTAGCCGTGCATAAGTGCTGCAGAGCTTATTATATAATATTTATTTTGCATATAACTGCATAATCGATTTCTCATCTTCGATTCATTAATATAAAAAACACAGCTCTATTCATTGATGACAGAGCTAAGAAGGAATAGGACATTCAACGTTGGGATACAAATGTCATCGCCATACATTTGGTTGTCAGGCACATCCATTCTAAAAATTGTTCATGGGCTCCGACCAAAAACAACTATACTTGCAATCCTAAATTGACGTTTAGAATAAAACGAAGCAACGATATGAAAAACATGCAGGAGTGAAAGAGTAAGAAAAAACGTCTTCTGTCCCTTACTGGATATCAGGGAAAATCTGGATCCAAACTGTCAAATTTGCAGTAAAAGTGACAGTTTGGATCCAGATCATTTTCCATACATTTTTGTGGAAAAGAAACATACTGAAGGTGGTACGCGGCTTGCAAGTCTAGTTGTGTTTGGTCTGAGTTCGAGGTCTATCAATTTGTCAAAATTTGCTTCTTTACAAAAATGCCGACTATAATACTAATCTAACTTTATGTCCCAAGTCACAGTTAATCGATTGCTAAAGTAAATACCTGTAAAGCAGCCCTTAGCGGATCGCGCCTTGTTGTTGAGCACGGGGTCTATGGCTCGCAGCGAGCACGGCGAGAACTTGTTGTTGTTCCGGCGGTCGCCGCTGGTGGCGCGCGCGAACATTATGTAGTTGCCGTCCTCGCCGAACGGGGTGCACACTTCCGGGTCGTGCTGGAATTGTATGGTACAGTCTTATTTAAGGGAATAGTGTATGTAATGGGGAGATATTCCTCGCATTATCTGAAAAGTTACAAACGAACTTTGTTCTTAACAGTCACTTTACGTATCATATTCTTATTTTATGACAGGAGTAACTGAAAGCGTAAAGGTTCCACGTAGATTCCCCAAAATTTTACAAAAGGTGAAAAAGATATCTTAGCCTACCGCTCTGGAATACGGGCGTATATGTATACATAATATGTATTCTGCAAAATAATTTCTCACCATGCGCTAAGAAAATTCTAATTCAATAATTTTATTAACAATATATTCCACCCCGCACACAAAGTGGATTGTATGTTTTAATCTAACATACGAAATAAACGTCCACATTCAAAACGGTGACAAGTTCATTTACTGTAATTTTCCTATAAACCCTAGGAAACGCACCGGTGAGCCGAAGTTGTGTCCAATCTCGTGCGCGAGTGTCACGTGTGAGACTGCGGGAGGCACGTGCTTGCCGTAGTTCAACAGCGTCACTATGCCCGTGTTCAGCGACTTCATGCTGCCCCGGTAGTGCTGCAAATATACGGAGAGATTTCTTATTAAAGATCTGCTAATATGCATTTTTCTGTCAACACCGACTTTCGGCTTAAATTACAGTCCGTTCACAATTATTTTACCTCTAGCTGTTCTAGCCAGTAGCCGCGGATGGTACGTCTGTAATACAATACTTATAAGATAGGTGGATAAATCGTTTTTTAATAGGTCTGCTAAGTTATTTTCTGCTGTTAGTATTATGTCACTGACAACAATTTAGGCATTAAATTACAATGAAGTTATCTATTATATGCATTTCGACCAAATTTTTGTTCAGAAATGCAAAATATATTACACAAGCGTGCAAAGTAATGCCAGTCCCACAATATTCAATGACCCTACAAATGGTGTTCAAACGGCGGCGGCTGCAACATATGGACTTGAAACATTCGTTAGTGGCAAATAGATTTTGTATCCAGAAGTCAAAAATATCAATCACTAACTGACAAAGATCACAAATAAAATCAGAATCAAAACCAAAATCACACTGACCCCATTCTTCTCGCAAACTCCACCGGCGTTCTTCAAGTCCCCAGTCCAGGCTAGACCTAACGTCCCCATTTCGAAGTCCCGATACGTAAACATGTACGCCAAACAGAAGGCGTCGTAATCTTCCTCTGAGAAGAGCTCCAGATACTTCTCCACACCGTAGTTGTTGGGGAACCTGTACGCCGGGTCCTTGAGGGCGTCCATTGTGTGTACCTTCACCCTCTTTATCATGAATGTAATGTTATCCGGCTTTCCATCTTGGTTGAAATCTGTGAAATAAAGTATTAAGTTTTAGGAGGATGTTTATAATTTTTTTTCACAAGAATTTTGTTGTAAATTGTTAAGTCATTTTGATATTAGGGATGCGAACAAGATTGGGATAAACTAGCCAATCTGGAAACTGATTTGTTACAATCTGGATCTTTGTTAATTTGAGCCTCAAACGTTAGGTATGTCAAAAGTCACCTAAGACTCATCACATCTCCACTCGACTACGAATATTAGACGCACTGTGTTTTTAATATATTTTTTTACAAGAAGGTACTGAAGGAAGTGGTATATCAAAACATTAGAACTTACCAGTAACTTTGTAGATGGCGTTAACTTTCTGCACATGCCGCGTCATGACCTCTATACACGCCTCCTCCGAGCCGTACCTCTGGTAGAACATGTGATCCGCTTGCAAGTAGACTAGACACGTGGTTTTCTTCGGATCCACAGCTCGTTTTATAACGTGTTTGCTGTCGTCTGTGGCATTCGACGACAGAACAGTGTACCCTACTGGCTCCTTCTTAACTATGTCTTTACTGACAGCCACTACACCAGCCTTAGTCTTTATCACCTCGACGTGCGTCTTTGGTTTCGGTCGCGAGTCCTCGGAATCGAGTCGCACTTTCGTTATGAGATTACTTTTATCGATTTTGGTTTTCGGTTTCCTTGTGCTCACTTGGTCACCGTTGCTAGTATAAGGTACATCTAAATCTAATGGTAATTCAGGATTTTTCTTCGGCTCGTCGTCTTGCATCTCGTCTTCTGGGAGCCATCGTTTCTTTCTTCTATTTATTTCCTTGTTGAGGTCCTCGTGGAGATTGAGCGACGTGATATTTGTTCTGGTATTATTGTCTAGGTAGTTGAAAAGCTCTCCGTCTATGCCCTGAGTTCTCTTGACATGTAGGAGGTGTGATGCGCAGTTGACCGGCCCCCCGTCAGCGCCGTGCGGGTGCTGGACGTCGGATTTCTTGTAAATGACGCTGTGCATCGACGGATACTGAACATTATACCTTGAAAGTGGCTCCACGTAATATTCCTCGCTCTTGGTCGAGATGGTTCCATCGAACAAACCGTCTGATGTTATAACGCCGTACACTTGAGAAGAATCCTCTCCTAGAACGAGAAAAAAAATACTTTACAACTTGCTTAAGCACCTACTGCCCGACGGTCGGATATAAACTTGGGAAACTCATTAAAACCAAGGCCGAAATGGAGTTTGTCGTCACTTTTGGAACACAGTAACAAATGCCTGGTCGTATTTCATGCTAACTAATTCGAGGTGGAAAGCTACGGTGCTCGAAATGAATTAAAATCGCAACTTGCAGTCGCAATAGAGAAGGGGGATGAAAACCGCTCATAAATAAAACGGTAGGGTAATTACTATCCGCCCACGCCGCGCCGCCCGCCCAACGCTGGCTAATAAAAAAGGCATAGTGTCAAACCAAAATGAGTAAAAACAGCTTTATTGTTGTTTTTGCAAGCTAAATCCCTGTTGACCTAGAGAAATAGTAAGCAGCTAAAAGGATGATTAATGGTCACTGATTTTGCAGGATATACAATGTGAATTGTACGTATATAAAAGATTTCTTTGTTGGTGTTCTCGCGGATAGACTAACACTCCAATAGGCAAGTTATTGTACCTACGAACGTCATAAAGCCGAGATAGCAAAAGTATGGAAGATTTATGAGGTATTCAGAACAATTTTAACTTTTATGATATAAATCACTCTGTACTGTGTATATTAGCTGGCAACTTTCGTTTCACGGTAACTTCGTAAGATTATGACTTTTATTACAACAAAACAAACACGAGCATACTAACTATAATATATTCAGAGTAGATATTATTATGGTATGGGTACCTACAGGATAGTCACATTTAGTATGTCGAAATAATAATGTACATACAATATCTTCTTATGCTGCATACTACAGAAATATTAAAAAAATATCATTTACTAGGTTAGACGAAGTCAAAGACGTTTTGCAAAATGAATAGTACTATATTTTTATTTTTATTTCAATGACTAAGATGTTCGAAATGTCTGCCTTCGTTGGAAATATAATCGAGCTCTCTTAATTGAGTTTTTCTGGACTTTTCTAAGTACCTGTGTTCGGATAATCGAAGATATTTTTAGAAATCAAATTGGTCCTTATTGTTTAAACTCTCATTTGAAACTGTATCTTTGAGTAACAAAGAAGCTCATGTAGTTTTTCAGTGTTATATATAATTTGTAGCATTACAGTTTTGCAATATCTTTCAAATTTACGAAATGAGGCACACTTAATGTTTCCGCCCTGTATAGGATTTTTATTGTGTAGCATAAAAATAAATCAGGATGTTCCGTATTTTTTTTCCTTCCCGTTACCGCGGGATAGAGAGGCGCGCTTAAATATAAAGGTTCCACAAATGAGTTTGCATTTTACGTAATTCGCTTTTTTTTTTCAATATAGAAGGTAGGCAGGTACATTATTTGAACTGCCAGTCGCAGGTGTAATGGCGAAACAATTTACAGGTCTCAATTGGCGCGGGAACCGCGAGACCAGAATCGCATAAATCTTCGAAAAAGGAACCAGTACATCCTGATCTATACACTACTATGTCATTTCAAATAGAACGGTTATAAACTAGCTGGTTACTCAACTGAGGCCGCAGACAATGAGGGGAACGGAGATTATAACGTTACGTCGGCAAGGCACGAGAGTCTCGCACGCGGGTTTAGCACCATACACAGACTAATAACTTTAAGCTGATAAGGCGAGGGTCAGAGGCTGTGTTGCCATAGTTTCTCATGCAGACACGATTACCGTAAGTTGTGGACAAGTTGATCTGTACAATTCGATTGCTGGTTGATCTGTGGCGTACTTTATCGTGTACTGCGCACTCAATCTTCGTCTAGTTAGACAGTGTTTTAAAACAAGACAATATTATGTGTGTTACTGACAATAGAGCTTCACATACAATGGTGCAGCTTTGAGAAAAACTTGAGACCGTGTGAAAAGGGTTAAGTAGGTTCGAAATCACGGAAGTGAGCGAACGAATTACGCGGCAAGATTGTAGTCAACTAGTTTAGTTTCTTATGGTACAATATTTGAATACGTTAATATACAAATCAAAATAAAGGGTAAACAGTAAACTATTTAAATAACACAGTGTACACAGTTAACGTCAATAGATTATATGTAGGTAATCAGCAGATTATATAACAAGGTCGATTTTTTTTTTTTTTTGTTAGTTTTTAGTCATTATTTTGTTTAGTTAACAGACAAATCTGTATTTCTGCCCATAATCTTAAATGTTATAGGCTGGACTGGCTGCCTATTACAGGGGCTGCTACATTTATATAATATTTTTAACTTTTATCTATTTTGCTGAAGAAAATCTAACAGCTTACTTAATCTAGGTGTGTGTACAACCCCCTCTATGGGTTCCCGCCTTGTCGTGGCGAGGGGGCTTAGTACCCGGGTAGGGGCACCCGGTGAAGCTAAGAGGAACCCACTGGGCCGGTCTGTTGCAGACTGGCCAGCCCGAGAGGGACCGCTGTCCCGGGCTCGCTTTCGAGCCCGCAGACAAGCGGTCAGGCTGCGTCCCATGACGCAGCCACACTGAAGGCCGCGGAGGGAGAGGACAGTCGGTATTCCGACCGCCGCTGTCCCTATCCTCCGCGCCCTTGCGGGGCCGTCACCGCTAGATGGCGGCGTGGAGGGGCCGCAGGGGAAGAGGAGTGTCAGTATTGCGGTGCGCTGCGCTCCCTATCCTCTGCGGCCGGAAGGGAGGAAGATGTCGGACCCCACGAGATCAGGGGTCCGACGCCGGCGGGGCGGTTGGGTTGTGGCCGTCCCGTCGCCAGCCCTGTAGTTCCGGGCGTATAGAAAAGAATAGGACTACGGTATCCCCTGCCTGGCGTATAAGGCGTCCTAAAAGGGGTCCTTGGGGTCGTGGGTGTCGGAGTGGGGTCCCCGGCACCTGCTTGGACGGCCCCGGGAAGGGCGGCGGTTACCCTATGGCCTGGTAACTGCCGCCGGTGAAGGAGGTCGCTGGGGCAGACACACCACCGTCTGCCCCGAGCCGGAGTCCGACAGGACCGATCGCTTGGGCGGGTCCTGATGCAATTCCTTCGGGTACTCCCGGGACCCGTCCTGCACGCGACACGGAGGTCATCATGGGGGTTTAGTCGGTAAGAGTCCGACACTATCCCGTTCGCTGTCCCCATGGCGGCGGGGGGTCCATGAGGATTCCCCCATGTAAAAAAAAAAAAAAAAAAAAGGTGTGTGTACAAAAACTTCTAAAACTAACCCCGCCCACATAATTTGTTCGCATTTAAGAAAAACAACCTTTAAAACACTGTTTGTGTTACAAAAACTCTAATTAATGAGATAAAAAAATAAATAGTAAATCGTTGGAAACATAATACTTCATTACTCAGCCAATTAAAATCCAATCAATCATTGGGAAAATATTATCCAGCGAGCCGTGAAAATCGCAACTGACGAAATGCGCCCAATAAGTGCTTAGATTTTCGATTTCGGCGAAATGTGCTGAGTTTCTGAAAACTAAACTAGATATCATAACAATCTCGATACATTAAAGTCGATCATTGTGAAAACCAATTTCTTATAGCACAGGTCTAGTTATAATTATTGCAGTAGGGACCTATCCAAGTCGCGTCTCTTCGTAATCTCAAACAAGTTCAAAGTAGGACTTGTTGATAACTTCAGTGGTATTAGCCGTTCCATTACCACTGAATTCATGTTATTGACAGAACTTAATTTCGCCGAAACCTTTCGACGTCGTCGTCTGGGAGCGAATTCTGGCAGAATTTTGCACATCCGCCCGCCATGAATCGAGAGAAACGAGCCGTAGCAAACGTGACCTGGCTACCGACTGACGACCTGCTTACGTAGATTAAAGAACGTCACCCAAACCACACCGACCGAATTCCCATCGAAATATTTCGCCCAAGAACACAAGCTCGTCAGGGAATGCGGAATTTTTCCTTTTATTTACTGGAGGAAGATTAAAAATAAACATTTGCACAGCTGCCGCTAGCAGAGATACTCTCAGGATGTACGTTATTCGTTGGTGAAACATCAGAGCGGCGGGCGCGGAGTCAGCTTGCTACGTCTTGAGTTTCTAAGAATAATAATAAGATATTATTGCGAATTGGCCGAATTTAATTGGATACACCTGATATGATCAACAAACTAATTTGTATTCCGAAACGAGTTTGTGAATTTCGCATCGTAACTATAGATGAGTTTTAAATGTACACATTTTATGTACAATTAAAACAAATTAAAAACACTTTGAAACAAAGAACTTTTGCAGAGAAGTTTGCAGAATTATGTTCTACAATCTGTGCGGAAAATTAAGATTATTAGCTTTTGAAGTTAAGACTACTATCTTTGTTGGGTTTGTTGATAATACTGGAACTTATTTGCAGTTTTGTCATAATAGTAACCGCGCAAAATGTGAAAAAAAATCGTAACGTATTGTGACGTTGGCCAACTAGAAACTAAAGTACTTTTACTTTGATAGGCGGCTTTCTATTTAATCTGGAGACATGCGAGAAATATGTCATTTCGTCGACTCGGTGGTACAAAGAGATAATGCAACGACAGGAACTTACCTTCAACAGTCCCGGAGTACACCTGGGCAGTGTTGTAGTCCAGCTCACCACCCGTGGAGTGGAACTGCGCGCCATCAGCGAACACGGAACTGGGGTCTGGTCTCAGCACCAGGTTGAAAACCCTGAAAAAAAAAACATTCTGTCAAGGAGATTGAAGGTGACAATGTAATAAGTGTAGTCAGAATTCCAACAAATTGCTTTGCTAGTTTCGAAAGAGAATCCATTCCAGATGCTATTGTCCACAGTACCAAAATGCGGCACGTAGCCGGTGGTAAATAAATAAATGCTTTCAGCTCGGGTCCAACACCAAAATGCAAGTGCTCCGAGTCTTTATGAGACACTTCATCTTTTTACAAGCTATCTACAGGTTATTTAAATTCACACACCGTAGAATGGCGAACACTTCCAACCAATCCATTGACATTTTACGTGAACTATCTTAGTATGAAGCACCTCTAAAACACGTGTTCAGCATTCGAGGGCTTTTGACTATATTCTGCTGGCCGAAATTTGAGAAGGAATTCCCCTTCGAGCCGTCACGTGGTCCCACTACGTCATACTTATATTAATAACTGAGATTTACAACCCATTAGGCCAGCGAGACAAATTTCCATGTACTGGTCGCGTAATAGTTCGAGTCCTTTGGGGTGTGATGATGGTGGACTGGAGTACCGATTGTAGTAAAGTTTTAACTACTAAGATGTATTTTGAGGTGCTCGCAATACCACCGTTGCAATTCTATAGGATTTATTTATAAACAGTAGTGATTCCTTGAGCAAAATTTACGTCTTATTTTACGATTTTCTTATTTTTTATTAAGATATCGAAGTTCCAAAAACTAACTATTGCGCAACTATTTACATGGGCTTACGATATGTCCCCGATAACTACTGAATTATTTATTATTCTCCCTACGAACGTGTTAATCACTGTCTAGACAGATTCCATCTGAGACCTTAATGCAGTCTTTCCCCAGTGTCAACAGAAAAGACGACCATAATAAAGTAGGTATACTATATTATAACTGTGTGTATTTTTATTGACAGCAAGTTATTGAAGCCAAGTTACTTACCCCGAGGTGTTACTCGCGGTTTATGCAGTCGTTGTGGGAATTTGTGGATATTTTTTTTTTATATTGTCCGAATACATTTTGTTCACCACATTTTGTTAAAATTAGTTTTTTTATTATTTTTGCCCTCGAGTATATTTTTCTCAGAAATAATATTAAGTAGGATAAGGGGCTAGGTCCAACCTTTATCATATGTCTGTCCGAAACGTACCTAGGCGTCACAATACCTTCAAAGATTCTGTCTATTTCACCTCACTACGTATTACGCGAGTTTATTTATGCTCATATCTTACAAAACATGCACACAAAAATTATTACCTATGTAAGTGTTTTAAGCTAGTGGTTCTCTACTGTTCTAAATTAAAAATAACTCTTGCAATGTTGCCGAGGTCAGTTTCAAACTTAGCTTGAATTTTTATAATGGCTTAATGTAGCAACATGTAGCTAATTAACTGTTCAGACTTAAACAAAGCGTTTTCTTCGTGGCGGAGTTTTTAAAAAATCACGATGGCAACGGCGTCGCCGTCGGATTTAGAAATTAAAATAGCCTTTTAACAAGCAATATCGAATTTCCTTTAACTTTGATATTTTTATAATACACTTTTCGATAATATCATTGTGGCAAATCGACCTTTTAATATTTTATTTTACTTTTCTATCTTTGACTTATGACATGTTTTGCCACAACTTTTACTTTTGGCTCATAATTGTTACTAACTAAAACAATAAATTCCAGTTTTATCACTTAATCCCGGTTTATCTCTCGCGATCTTCCCTGATTTAACCTCAACAATCATAGATAGATTTTTGAGAACAAAATGTATAATTAAGTATGTACCTAATAGTACCTCTTCCGGCAAACGTTTGCAAACGGCTATCACAAGGAATTTGGGTAATTTTCATTCAAATCGGTACAGTGATTTTGCAGTGCATAACAAAATTAATCTCACAGGTTTATGTTAGACATTAAAAATTTACTATGTCAGGCATTGGATAGACCTTTTACTCTTTTTAGAGATAATATAGCATCCTAATAATGAATTATCAATATCCGCTAAGTAAATTTTTGAGTTAGTTCTTTACAAACATAGATCCAAATAACAAATCGTAATTACAATATTAGTATAGATTTTATAGACAATTGTATCATATTGTCCAGTGGTAAAAGTAATATGTAGATTACTTAAAGTCGTATTGCGCAGAAGGTTAATGTTAGATAGGCGCGGGTCACGCACGGGACGTGTGAAATCAAAGACGGTCATTAGCACACTCACTCGTTTGTTAAGCATTGACAATTGGGCGTACAGACATCTACGCAACTGTTAATAAGGTAGTGCATTCTTTAACTCAGTTGTTACACTATACATTTATTTGTCAATATTAATCATAATAATAACTCTTTTGACCTAATGTGATAAACCAACGTGAAACATACCCGAAGCACACCCTCAACATATTTCTGTAACGCGCGAATATTTTTTCTTTTGCAACATTTAATTGAGCCATTGCTTTACTTTACAACTTGTGTTTGTAACCAGAATGTTTAGTACAAATAAAATGACCTATCTTACAAAGAAAAACCTACATAAAGCGAGCTCAAGATAATAACGTACTAACCAATGCCAGCCAATTAGTTTTTGCTTTCGTCGCTCATAAACCCAATCTTTGCTGTATAACCTGAGCTATTCGAAGCTGTAATTTCTAAACAATAAAGTGCACTTTCCAATTGACGAATGATACATTGTTGTGACCGATAAAGAAGTTCAACTTAGACCAGTATAATTTGGTCTTTTACTCAAAGATGTTGTACGTCGCAGGAGGTCAATCAATCTTATGTAGAAATTGTAAACGATTTATGATCGTGTTTTTTTCGCTCTATTGTATTATGAATGGCTAATGGCTAATTATAATTGAACCGACTGACAATGAAATTGTTCGAACGCATTAAATATTTGATAATAGAATGTACGAGGGTTTTTTTTTGTAGTGAAAAAAATACTTGGAATATGTACATTGAGTAGTGAATGTGCGATTCGGTTGCTGACTATGGATATGAATATAAATGAACGTGTCATAATTGGGTACATTTTTTTAAAATTGAATATCGGCAAGCGTTTGACTACTGGTTAGTTATTTCCCTAAAACAATGAATTCAGTGACTATTTTATTTATATTGCTTAGTGTGCAATGAAAGTTGTTATTTTTGATTTGAGTGATTATGAAACTTCTGCTGATTGCAATTTGTATTTCTTTTTCGTTATCTATGTATTTTGGTGTGTTTTCTTGTTTTCTTATTACTTAAAGTGGTTGTACAAGCTTACAAGACAAACAAACTGTGCATGGGCTGTATATTCTGTCATAAAAAATAAAAATAAACCTTATTTTTTCAAGATAATACATTCCCCTCGATTATCTCACTTCAAGCCATTGTACGTAAATGAAAGAACCTCACTTCGATCAATCAAACGTAGCTCATGTATGAATCATTTATTAAACGTATCCAAATGTAGCTATAAAAATAACGAAATATTGCATTGCTTTAGATTTTGATACTTATCAGAATTCGCATTGTAGTACATGCCACCAGAAACTTGAAAATAATTACAATGTATTTCTACCAATATACTAAGTAAGATATACGGGTTTATTGGCTAATTTAACAACTCTATAACGCCGATGAGCTCACCCCCTGCCACGTTGGGTTAAAAACACTTGATGAACCGTGAGCGTTTGTTTAGCAAGTGCCTCTGCCTAACCCCGCTTTGGGATTAAAAGGATTTAAGTATATCTACTTTTAACATCTCGAGTAAATGTTTAGTCTAGTCCTAATTTTCTTCATAAGAAACATCATCTGTAGATCACGTCATCATTATGTTGTACTAGTGGATAAAGGTGTGTACTCTGTAAGTATTATATGGGTGTGTTCTTTTGCTATTTGGCAGTAAAAAATCTCAGATAACAAATATTTTATGGGCAAATATCAGCAGCTCCGACTGTAATAAAATTGCTAACCTTCAATAAACCTATCATAATAAAAGATTTCTATTGATCAAAAATTTGTTCAATCAACTGAAGGCTATTTAATGGTAATGAATACCTATTGTATTCTGTGCACTTACACCACAGACATTTTTTTAAATGAAGTCGAGGACTTGAACAAATCTATTAAATTTAGTAATGGTTTTTTCGATACTTCACGAGGATTTATGTTTTAGGTATGTACCTAGGTTTAAAATAATTAACAATAATATGCCATTTTCTCTCGACCTATTAATTTTACCTCTGACTAGATTTATTACTTTTTTTATAGGCAAGGATCTAAGCAGCTAGAAAAGAGATGCGCGCCAAAATAAACATTGTGGATATAGCTCAAAAAGCGGCGCAACTTAAATGGGATTGGGCTGGCTATGTTGCGCGTATGTCACCGGATCGTTAGGCAAATAAGGTGAGGAACGAACCCCCAACGAACGGCAAGAAAGACAAAGGCTTCTCTTGCCGTTTGCTTGCCTGCAGTGGAATCCAAGAGGCTAGTAATAAATCATCATCATCCACATAACGTCCACTGCTGGACGAGGGCCTCCCCCAATGAGATCCGTCATTTGGGGTGAAATGCCAGTAATCGCCACGCTTGGCAGGCGGGTTGGCGATCGCAGTGGTGTTGTGGTTTAACTCACAGAGAGTGCTGCTGCCCGTCCTCTGGAGAGCACCCTCGGTCGTCTCTTACGACCCCCATGACGGGAAAAGTTGGGCTGGGGTGGTGACACATGTATTCTATTCGCCGTCACCACACGGCTTTATAGTAATAGTATAGTAATAAATAAATAGTAAATATTAAGCTTTTGAGCACCATCCTGTCCGCGATGCGGTTTACAAGCACGCTTGTCTATCAGTTACCTATATACGGTGACTTGAAGGTACTCTCTGACTATACTGCGGAGGAAACAAAGAATCCGGCAAGTCATTCCAAAATCCAGCGGGTCGTATTATAAAAGTCGGCGTAAAGTGTGCGCGAGTAGTGTTTCCATCTAATACGGATGACGTTTCGCCATTTTACTGGATATCCGGTGTGAAAAGAAGAGTTTTTTTTTTATTAAAGTATACGGCGATGTTAGGTGAAACACGCTTGGAGAACATTGGGTATTGCGAGTTTGCATGCTTTGCGAGTGCCTCTGTCTACCCCGCTCTGGAATTAAAAAGCTTGAAGTGTAGTATATCTACATATAAGGCCCATATAATATGGGCTATAGATAGGCATCATCATGATAATACAAAACGTGGTTTTCTATTAACAATCGAGTCAGTAGATCCAGAGATCTCCTTTTAAACTTATAAATTGACAATCTTTGCCTCTTTAAAATACAAACAAAACACCTATAGATAAATAATCACACTTCAAAATCCGGAGGTACAATCCATAGGGACTTAGAAAACCAACCAACCCAACAATGGCTTATATGGCAGCTTCGTCGTTGATAAATAAAATCCACAAAAGAAAGATATCTTGTTCAGCTCCCAGGAGCCCAGGCCAGTATTTACCCTTGTTACCCTGTGACATGCAGGGTGATTCGGAAAAACACTTTTAAGCGACGAAGTTTCTGTAGACTCTGTTGACTAGTAAAAGTTAATACTCAGCAACAAAAAAAAACCCCATAAGGAAAGATCTATCTATCTACCTTGATTGACCTTGTAACACCCTGTGAGTAAACAAAATCCGAAAGTATTTTCGATTCACGACACGTGTACCTATGTAGGTAGATCCAAACTGTACTAAGGAGCGGAAACTAATGTTCTTTACTCTTTCACTCCAGCAGGTTTTTCATATTGTTGTCTCGTTTTACTCTAACCGTCAGTTTTGGATTTCAAGTCTAGTTATTTTTGACCTAAGTTATGAAGTCATTCTAGCTGACAATATGCACTTTCTAATATTTGCAAACAACACAACTCTGAAGTACATACATACATACACTTCACGCCTTCTAGGCACATACTACAGATCTCAATTTGTCACGGTCCTGACATACCCCATTCGCAAAATCTACATTCGTACATCTTTTCATACATGACCTCCGGTTTCGAATACTTTTCACGCCACCTTCCGCCAGGTCATCCCATCTGGTGATGACCTGGCGTCCTTCTGGGGCGACCTCTACTCACCCGGCCCATTACATCACCCATATAAATCTCTTTCGTCAATCGACTTTCATGTATTAAAAAAAAATGTCTGAAGTTGTTCTCTATTTATCCCACAAACATAGGCGTTGCTAAACCAAATTTATAGGTTACAACTCCCAGGATAGTAGCAACCCTTATATACCCTGTGTCACAGGTAAGTCATTTAAAACAGTGTCTAACCTCGGTTCATTTTGCCATCCCTCGCGCTTATATGAGGAAAGTTTTCATATTTAGGAGCTTATTTGAAATTACGACCTGAAGATGAACTCGTGTTTATAGTAGCTTTAGGATTGTCCTGAATATTTAGGTACAGTGAAGTATATAAATACAAATTAAATTTGTTTTTTTTTTATTATTTAATAACGTCATAACATAAATGGAGAAGCCAACTCACCAACAGCCCAAACGGCTAAACGAAGGGACTTAAAATTTGGCAGGGACTTAGCTTAGGTACCGTAGGGGTGCACTAAGAAAGGAATTTATAAAATTCCCACGGGGACGAGATTTATCGGGCAACTTGGGACCAGCTAGCTATTCAGCTAGTTATTTAATAATTATCAACACTGAAGATTCTGTCATGTACCATTATAGACTTTTATGCGAAATGTTTATTATTTCACAAGTATGAACATAACAAAAAATATTACTTTTTTGTGTTCTCATGAGTCTCTAACTACCCCGAAAGGGACTACAACGATGTTATGTAACTTGATCCGGGAAACATTGTCTTGCTAACATTATTTACATGTCCTCTCTCAAGCTCTGAACTATCTTTAATAAAATGTATCTAAATAACCTAAATATATTTATTTATACATTTTTTTATCCAAATTTAAATAAAATTGGTTCAGTAGTTTTGGCGTGAAAACAAAAAACACACGGACAGTTTCGCATTTATAATATTAGTATAGATTAGTAATTATCGTATTAATCAATCGCTTTAATGTTTATACCAATACATCTTTTCATAGTTTCTGGCTAAAGATATTAGATCTCTCATAGGCTAAAGATACACAGAAAAAAAACACTCACTCAACTTATACATTTTTATGTACGAAATCTTTATTGGCCATTCATTTTAATAAGTACTTTATTGAGCACTCCGGGGCGGGGAATATTCGTGAAATTGTGAACAGAGTGACCTATACACTTCAATTGTATATTGAGCTAGCGTCGCATAACATTTCATAGACAATAAATATCATAATACAATGGCACCGTCAAGTGAAGCTAAACGACCACTGTTTGAGGTTAAATAAATCCCAGTTAATGGTGGATCGGCCGCAACAGACGGCAGCTTATTTTAAAACAACAGTAAAATTTAATAAATATGTGAGTGTCTTACAAAAAGCCAATCGTATAATCTATATTACAAGAATTACAGTCTTGACTGACTCATTAATCACCCAGCCATAGAAGTCCTTGACCCTAGAAAGCTGAAACTTTGCACAGGGATTCCTTTTATGATGTTTACGTGACATAAGAAAGAGTTTTTCAAAATTCATCACCTAATGGGTAAACTAGTGGGTAGTGGTTTATTGAGAAAAACTTTCATTTTTGAATTATGTTTGTAAAAATTGGTGGTAGTATATTTTTTAATACAAATTAACGTATTTAATTTTGTTTTTCATTTCAAATTTTAACTGACTAAAAGGCTGGAATAAAGTTAGTACGCGGCTAAAATCGCGGGGCGTTCACTAGAATTGTAATATACTACGTCTTCGAAAGTCGCGGTTGCGCACACAAAGCTTCATTTAAGTAATTGCGTAACAAAAAAAAGAGTTTATTGTAGTTCCAACACGCACTGAAACTACCATTTTATTACCCGATGAGATCATAAAAGTAAATTTTATTACAGTTTTCATTACTTAAATAATAATGACAACAGGCACATACTATTTTAATTTAACGTATTGTGTTTCCATATGATCAGTGTGGTTTTAAAGATTTTATTGGTTTTAATTTCCAATAAAACAACTCCAAAAGAAAGAACTGACTTTTAGCAGTGCTTTTTTTACAGATTAGTATTTATTCTCATTGATGCCACTGTCGAAACTGACCAAATTTAAATGGGAAGCACCAGCTTTCAAACCAAAAAAGAATCATCCAAATCGGTCCACCCAGCCAAAAGTTTGGAGGTAAGACATAAAAAAGAATACCGACGAATGGAGAACCTCCTCCTTTTTTTTAATGTTGTGTTAAAACAACAGAAGCACTTTTTTACTATCAGTAAAAAAAATAAAGTAAAACAATAAACAGACTTCACGCCTTTGAATCCTCTGGGTAGGCAGAGGTTATTGCTAAGGAAAAGCCTACAGTTCACCAAGTGCGTTTAACCCAATGCTATATGGGCGCCCTATCATCTTGTGATATGCTTGTTTCACCCTGTTCTCATCCAAAGACCAATTATAAGTATAGTATATTTAAAGTATAAATATAGTAGGTTTCGAGCCCAGAAACCTGACAACTAAGCCACAGAAGCTTTTCTACTACGACCAGTAATTAAGGTGAATACTAACTCAATATTTTTACCGGCCCGAATATAATCAAAGACAACCTCAAGACTAGGGAGTAGTTGGGAATTCATATCAAGCCAGTGAACGTCGCAGCCGCCACACTCCAGTCCACTCGTGATCACGACGCATGAAACTGTGTCGAAGCGTCGAGTAAAATAACAAAGGTAAGATCGAGCTTGTCTTTGATTATATTCGTGCCGATATACGCGGTAAAATTATTGAGTATTACTTTTTTTTAAACAAAATGAACAAACAAGTAACTATCAAAATGTGTTTGACCACCATCTTGACTGATGTTAAGCAGCCATGTGGTCTACGATGGAGCACAGTTGTTCATTAGGTACCTATTCACCCGCTTTCATAAAAAATGATCAAACTTAATACTGTCAACTTCCACGTGTTCCAATAAAAAAACCTAACAGCAACCGCTACACGAGAAAACAACACAATATAGCTACAGTAAACCATAACCACTCACCGCCCCGAAAACTTTCGAGTTCGCATCAAAAGTTTCATACTTCCCCCTTCCCATTCCCGTTTTAAACATTGAATATTCGCGAATCACTTCGAAGCAGGTAGGTTATGTGATGTGATGGATTCTGAACACGGTTGGCTGGCTTCACTCCCATCCCACTCCCGCTACAAAAAAAAAAGTTTTAAATCATCCTCCTTTAACGCGCGTACGAGCAAACGCAGACTTACGGTACGGTTTGCAAAAAAAAGAAAGTAAAAATACTGTGTTCAAGTTTGAAAACGAACAAAGAAGTTTCTCTTTGCCAGAAATGTTAGATGTGTTTCTGTTATTCTGGTTCACTATCAGATTGTATCAGTATAAAGTAGATTTTTTCAAATCTAACGTACTCGAAGTTTAAGAACATTTTTCAATATTTAAGACACACATTCCAAATCCTATTTATACATTTCAATTATGCAATGTATAACCGACTTTTCTTATTAGTAAAGATATAATCCGTGTGGTGACGGTAAATATAATGTGTCACCATACCAGCTCAACATTTTCCGTCGTAGGGATCGTAAGAGGCGACCGAGGAAACTCTCCACAGGACGAGCAGCAGCGCTCTCTGTAAGTTAAACCACAACACCACTGCGATCGCCATCCCGCCTGCCAAGCGTGGCGATTATTGGCATTTCCCCTCCAATTGATAATGGAAATCATTGAGAAAGGCCTCGTCCAGCAGTTTTCTTCATTTCACGTTTCAGTGTAACAAAAGTAGCAGTGCAATGCAACTCAAATTCTACAACAATTCTATTGCGATCAAATTTCCACTGCAATAGACACCGACCGATAGAGTATTACAAAGTATGATCTCATTTTATTATACGCATATTGTTCATCAAAATCTATTTAGGCGTTGTATTCACATGTCCCTACTGGAAATTTTACGTTAACGAAGAATTCTGTTGATTTAGGCGAAGCTAGCATATCGAGCCAACCTGACTAAAAAATAAGAATACCTAATATATGTATGCAAAAAAAAAACAGATATTCCAACCTGAAAGTTTTACATGAAACACTCACGAACATGCACTTTAGGTTTATAGCGTACTCAGGGCATCTGAAATGGTCTGTAGCGAAGCAAAAGTCGGCGGCTTCAAATCGAAAAGGATGGAGTAAGCTTTGTAGAGCCCTATGAATTCCCAGAGGACCTTAAGCTTAAGTAAACTCGGTAAGTAATCACTTTGAGATTCTCCTTTTCTATTTACTTCGTTCTAAAAATAGGACGTTACAAATGAAGTAAATTGTAACGTCAACTCTTTTTGCCTCTAGTACACGCGCCGACATTATCTCGAGACGTAAAATATGAATTTAATTTCATCTTGTACACGACGCTACGGTCGACTACGGTGCTACGCGACTACGTGGGGCGTAGACGAGTCATGGCACTACGCGACGCCACGATGACGACGGCAGTGGCGGCGGGGTTAACATATTTTTTATGAAATACAGTAATTTTAAGAGGCTGTAATGACACAGGTCTTTTGGACAGTAACGTAGTCAAGCATTTGCATAGCAGGCTTGATGATAAAGAAACTATAGACAGGAATAATTACATACATACACTTCACGGCCGTTTTCCAAAGGGGTACACAGAGACTACAGATCTCCATATGTCACGGTCCTTACCTATTGTAGCTTAAATATACTCGTATATCTTTTCACACATTATCTCCGATTTCGAGTATGTTTCACGCCACCTTCCGTAGGAATTATTGGCTTTATGATTCATTGGCTGTAAGTTGAGTGTGCTGAAAATAAAAACGCAATGAAACGTATGTACAGAGCAGCAAATTCAACAGCAACTCAGCACCAGTCATCGGTACGTATATTTATTTATACATTCCAACTTACGATTTATTTATACACTGGGCAGCAAATAAATCGGACACAGACATTTTTTCATACAATTGTGAGTATTTAAAATTCAATAGCCCTAGTACCTATACGTATATAGATGGGTGGTACACTCCTGTAACGGATAAAGGTACCAAAGAACGACAGGAACGTTTCCCTTTTCGCGAATGACGATAAGAATTCATCAATGTTAAATTTCCATAATGAGTTGTACGGATGAGACCGTGAACTTTTCCATCTATGGAAGGGTTAAATTGTTTCTGTCGGTTACAATAACACCACGATGTATTGTGGAATTCGTATACCACCAATTCATGGGGGTAAAAATCTTACATGTATCTACATCATGTCCAGTGTTATCATCACCAGCCACATTTCGTCACACTTAGCACGTAGGTTGACCACCGCAGTGGTGTTATGGTTTAACTCACAGAGAGCGCTGCTGCGCGTTTTCTGGAGAGTTCCTTCGTTCGCCTTTTACGATCCCCACGACGGGAAAAGTTGGGCTGTGCTGGTGACAAACTCTTGTTTCGGTCTGATCATGTCATTTATTGACAACTTAAATCTATATTTACAAATTATAAAAAAACACTATACAAATAGGTTGCAATATCGGCAACATGCCGCCCCCTGGTGTGAGAACACAGTAACATTAGGTGCCAATAATGCAACTCGGAAAAATAACAAACATAAGGAGATATATTCTATCCACCATTACCACACGGCTTGCACCCATGTTTTACACTCTCTAAAACAAGGACGATTGTAAAAAGAAAATCCTGTGTTTGTAGCTGAATTTCAACGTTACATATTATTTTTCAGAGTTTAATCACTATGAATAATGCGAGTGTCTTTAATACGATGCTTTTAAATGTCTTCGTAAACGCTTTAAATACTTTCAGAAACAAATTACATACTTCGTAAAAAAGTTAATTCAATATGCTATAAATATGATAATATGTAGCCGAAATGTTCAAACTCTAAAACATAATGAAACCGCTCAACAAAGTAATCACAATGTCAAATAAGATACAAAACTTTGTAAACTGACTAGACTAGTTTTAGTTCGTTGCGACGGTATATCTTGGGATTAAATCTCGCCAGCTATCTAGTGTGGCCTCGAGATGAGGTAGGCAAGTGACCGAGGGCGGGCGGGCGGCGCCAGGTCACGTCTCCTTGAGTGGAATGTATTTAATACGTGGTCTCATCACACAACCACGTTTGCCGTCATTTCGTTATGTTTAGAATATTGCGGTGGGTTATATGTATTGAATGCTTGATTTACCTATTCATAGTGTCCAGGAATTTGTTATAATGGTGTTACCAACGAACGTGGATGACGGGACTCGCTTAGGACATAGTTGAATATTTTGTTGCATAATTTAATTTGTGGAAAAAAATATATATTACGTGACATCAGTGGCGTGCACACCATATAGGCAAAAAGACACTGCCTACCTTAGTATTTTGGTTACCCGACCTAATAATAGAGTTATTGCTATATTCGTCTTGTTGTACCCACGACATAGACTAACGAAGGTCCTGTGTTTTGTGGGTGAGTAGATAGGTAGGTACCTATACTTCCTAAAGACAATTTACCTATACATAGGTATCAATCCTTGGGGATTTCTGCCTACCTTCTCGTAAAAGCCAGTGCACGCCACTGCGTGACATAGTATATTAAGTCTTGCTGGTTTCTTAAAACAGATAATGAATATCGGAGCCTTCTTTCACTGTGGAAATTAAAAGTAATTTTATTTATAATAAATTTATAAAAACGACATAAATACATAAAAAGGAAAATTTATGTAATTTTCCTTTTATTAAATTTTAATTTAGAAACGGCTGGGAAAAGAAACATTTCTATTTATATTACTAGAAAAGTAATGACAAAAAAAAATGAAAAAAACAAATAACAAATAAGCACAAGAACCTTGCTTTTCACATGAACAAACATAATTTGTTCAGAGCACTTCACTTATCAACCCGGAAAAACAAATATACCTAGGTAACGAACACATCTACACAAGTTTGTTATACACAAACAATATCACGTGAATTGTTAAACAGACACGTGTATCTGTGTAATTTTCTATGACCTACTTGGAAAACATAGAAATATATCTAAGAAAACATATTATTTCCTTACTCTTATAGACATAAGGGCGTAGCGTCCCTCGAGAGTGTTACCGAGCCAGCAATAAGGTGATTACATGAAGATGAGCTCGCCCCAGGGTGTAGGCGTTATTTAACCCTATATTACGTTGACTGCTTCATATCTCTGTGCCCCTAGTAGCGAGCTAGTAAACACATGGCCCGTATTCTGAAGCTCTAATCACTACTCAAGTGCGACTTGAGGATAGTTTTTCTTCTAAACAACAAAACACGATTAGAGCGAAACAAACGTTACTGGAAGATAGATCTGTGCTTTAGGGGAGTTTGAGAATACTGGACATAACATTGAAATAGTTTAGACTAATATTTAACCAAAACTACGCTGGCTTACGCGTTCGTGGTTGGATCGTTAGGCAATAAGGTGGCTGTAAGCTCAAATAAAATTATTGCAAGCAAATACCAATAGGTAAGTCCTAAATACCTTACAGGATACAGAAGGTAATCTTACAGGAGAGAAAAGTTGGCTGAACATCGGAAACGAAATAAAAAAAAATTACAATATGTACGTATGTACTACGTTTTTTTAAGTACACTATGATCAAGCACTTGACCACCATCTTGCCTGATGTTAAGCAGAGATGTG
This sequence comes from Conopomorpha cramerella, assembly GCA_012932125.1. Classification (NCBI taxonomy): domain Eukaryota; kingdom Metazoa; phylum Arthropoda; class Insecta; order Lepidoptera; family Gracillariidae; genus Conopomorpha; species Conopomorpha cramerella. The sequence continues at coordinate 51,237 of SJJU01000765.1, forward strand.
GTCTGATGAAGCGTACTTGTTTATTAGGTACCTATTTACCCGTGATTCGAAAACTTCCAAACTGTACTGCGCAGGATACAGAAACTCCGGCAAGCATCTTTTTCACAAAAAAAAATATACCTACACAAATTCTGAGATCGAAAAAGAAAATATATCATAAAGTATCAATTACACTTGCAATGTAAGGTATCTCTGTGATCAATTACTAAAGTTTTTGAAATTTTCCAACTTAATTAATGAAACAAAAATAATTTATTAAGTCCGTGTCGGAAGTTTTTTAGATAGATCCAGTGAAATATTACACCTCGGGTGGAATATTCATGCTTATTAACAAGTAATTAAGATTTCGGGAGTTTTTTCCGGATGTTCATCTTGAAAAAATGTTTTGTTCTAAAGTTACTTGCTAATTATAAAATTAAAATATTTTATAATTTTCAAGAAATTAAATACTGGTGAACTGTGGGCATTTGCTTAGCAAGTTCCTTTGCCTACCCCGCTTTGGGATTTAAAGGCGTGAAGTGAAGAAATTATTAAGAAATTTTGTTATTACGAATGGCAATAATATGAAGAGTTAGAAAGAAATAGATATAATTGTCAAAATATTTCCATTGGGATCTAGAAACGTGTTGTGGAGAGAAAGTTACCCCTATGAGGTCCACTGTTTTAGTATAACAAAATATTGTATTCTGGTATCCGTGGATGAAATGGCTTTGCTCCCCTTAGGTTTCCATACTACATAGTTTTATGAACTCACGCTGTAAAACAAGTTTCAGCAACCACTTTTGACCTGTAACTTAGAGTCACGGCCATTTCCCAATAATCCCATTCATACTCCGGAGAATTCTTCATATTTTACGGGAGACTTATGTACTGGAAGAAATACATCTGGTATGAATATTTTCATTTAGACATAGCTTTCCAGAGGTTAAAATACAGCAACAGGACAAACGTTATCATAGTTTTCCATATTATATTTGTCCATGTTATTACTTTAATAGGCCTTCAATGTAATTGGTATTTTCCATACAAGGTATGAATTGATGTACCTAGCAAATTAAGCTAAAACTTTTCAATACGTAAACAAACACTGTATACACCTGCCCACTAAACCATGAATGAAGCGTATTCACTACACGGTTTAGTAATCATTTTGATCTCTGCCACATCGGATGCGCCACACTGAATTTATGATTACTTCCGCGGTTACAGTGCGCTGTGTCAAAGAGACTATTTAACAGGGGACCTAGTTGGTGCGGTTAAAGCCTTGTAAAGATCTCGTTGAGAATGTCCTGGAGATAGATTAAAATGCCGCGTAGTCAATTCATACGGCGTAGCATCAAACGAATAACGGACCTTTGTTGGGGTTATGCTCTCCTGGTATTCCTATTGAGAAAATTACTCCGACCGTATTAGCCGCAGTTTATATACCAGTATGTACCGTGGGAAATTCGGGGTTAAATAATATTTGCTTAATATTATAGTTAGGTATATGTTATTCCATTGCATATTGTATATTATTGTAAACATTAAAATCCGTTCAGTAGAGTCTATTTTTTATTCGATAGACCAATTTAACAATTCCCATGCTTACAATATGATACTTTATTACATCAAACCTTCATAATATTAGTAAAATACGTACTTCCCAAAATCACAATAAAATGCATAATATTTACTCACCTGGTTCATTCCCTTTAAATACCTCATTAAAATGAAAGATATTTTACGCAACAGATAACAAAGTTTTTATGAACACAAAATCAATTTCTTTCAACACGACTTTAAAGTCGAAGACATCAGCCTGTTTGTCTGTCTGTCTTTGTTTTTTCTCTGTACTCATGGTTTTTATTGGCCTCGCCATGTACGATATAATTGCAACAAGCAATTTAATTTAAAAACGAATAACTCGGGCGTAGTTTGAAGCCGCCGTCTGCACCGGCCGCAATCATTGTAAACATAAGTTATGGCCGCACTACACGTGAGCCAATCGACAATAAACAGAGTGAGCCAGCGATCCACTACACGCCAGTTAGCCCACTGAAGGTTCAATTAACCTAATGGGTTTCGGCTATCGCGAAGTTCAAGCCGCGTTCGAATGAAATGTATAAAACTCTGGACGTTAGTGTGACGTACAAAATATCTCCCATAAGTTGATGCGTGATTTTGGATAAATATTTGGTTGTAAAAGTATAATAGTGCAGTGAAGCACATTATCGTTTTGTATCGGAACATATACAGGAACACAGATTACTCCTCTTATATTAGCGAAATATGTTTCATAATAAATCGTAGCAAATACATTTACCACCATCTAAACTTAAAAAAAAACTTACTTCAAACCGTAATATTAAGTACAATATATTGAGACTTAGATTATTTGTGGCTCAGAGGGACTTTGGCATTTACGATTATTTTTGTCACCAAATTTGAAAACGGAATAAATTCCATACGTATCCCCCGAGTGTCCATTTCATAATTTCCCAAGAAATAAACCTGACTAATGGACGATCCATCAACAAATTAACGTTTTCCCCGAGACAATTCGCGTCGGCGAACATTGTACCTACTTTCATGGAATCGACTAATATTTTAGGTCTAAGAATATTTTATTTATTTGGTAAGTAAATAAGAAATAGTTTTGTAGACATTACATTTATTTATGGTTCATTCAATAACTTTTCAAAGGCTCCATTTTTCTTTTCTGTTCAAATACAAAATCGTCTAGTCGTACCTTGCCTCTGCATGGCCTGTTGCGGAATGTAGGTACGTTTTACGACTGAGTACGCCATAGCTCTTCGCAATCACTTAAGTCGGGCGCACACAGAAACTTAGGCGGATTATAGATGAGTCTAAAACAATCTGACAAACAAATATATCGTCTTCTTATGAAAGGAGTTTAACCCCTATTAGCCTTTAAACACAGCCTTGGAAGAAATTGAACAATTGAAATACAAATTAAAGGAGATGACACTCAAATAAAAGTAGCAATATAATATTACGTCCTACACCGTAGTACATATGTCTATTTAACTATATTCCATGGTAAAGTTCCTGAACACAACCGTCCAGGCAGTCTCCAGTTACATTTTACAGCAACAAAGTTTGGGAAGCTCTCCGACTTTTACGACTTATCTAAGACACTGCAGTAAGTATATTGATCTATGTCTTCGATGAATTAAGTAAAGTGCAAGACGACTATGTAGCTGAAATGTCAACCTAGCCAGCAGGAATAATGAATGTACATACTCTAAGCAACAAAAAATGGTATTCTACAAGATCCCGGCAGCATTCAGGCTTCACTGAAACCCCTCATTATTATATTTAAACAGTCCTTTTATATTGAATACAGGTGGAAGATAAGATCATATTCAATTTCGAGCAATTGAAAATATAATCCGAAAGCCTACAAGTGTTCTTTTCAGCATTTTTTCGATTCTAAAATTCCAAACGTTAATTGGTCAGAGCAGCACGTGAAAGCTCGGTGAGCGAGTCAACACTCAGCAAGGCAGAGAGGGAGTGATTTTTTTTTTCAAAAGGATTATCATTCACTCCACCGAACCTAATTGAAAGAACCCGATAACAGACATAAACCAATATAACAAGAGCTTTATAGATAATAACATTATAGCCAAAATTAGCCCGAAAATATGGAATCGATCATTGATTGGTTGTATCTAACAAATCTCTACACACATCCCTACATTTATTTATAAATCCGCGTATTTATTTTTAAAAAATATATAGCTCCCTATGATTCATATCTCGCAATAAAAGTTAACGTATATAGACGTAGGATTTGCGTAAATCAGTTTTGTGTAGATTGAAATGCCGTATTGGAGTCAGGGGAAAACCTGTGACTCATAACATAACCTCCGTTTTCCCCCACGTTCGGGTACAGTCAGACAAATAAATGGACTTTACAAATGTACAAATAGGAAAACCTTTCTCTATTGGTCACGGCATCACGCGTGAAGAGATGAACGGACTTGACTAATTAACATAACACTCATTCTTGTGTTTGTAAGAAAACGAAGAACATATTAAGAAAATTGCGCGAAAAATTATACTAACAGTGACATTGTAAACATTTTATGTTCGCTAGCACTTAAACAGGCAGTCTTCCAGAATGATAGGCATGAACAATTGATCCCTACTTCTCACATCGTTGCTTCATCAATCCCTTAGAATTAATTCCTACTAGATTTTGTAAATGTTCTTCCATTTTGTTTACTCTCGGTTAACCATTTCAGGAACTCAAGCCACCCGTCGATGACTTCTGTTATTTTCGGTCTCCCCATAAACGTTAAAACTCAATTTTTAAGTAAAAACGCACAACACAACAATTTAATAATATGTGTCTTTCACTCAAGCAAGTACGCCAACCAAAACACTTATGACAATATCCTAAAAGGCCTTTTAAACTTGAAAGCTATTAGACTGCATTACATAAGTTGTTACTGACTGTATCGACAGCTTACTGTGGTTGTGTACCTACGATCTATACCACCATTTAAAGCTGAGCTACGCAAATGACAACCAACAACGCTAAATCAGGCCAACATCAAAATACTCTATAATACGTTCCGACTAACGTAACTTGAGCTTTTCCGGTATACTAACTTCTACTATCAGACAAGACAGGCTTTCCACGAAGCTTAGGTGAATATGTGAGGGAGGTGGGCAGGCAAGCATTTCGCATATGACCGCTGCATTGAATGTAGAAACCACTTTACAAATGGATTAGTCGGGCCTCGCGGGGGCTGCCCAACTTACTGTGTCTGTCTCCCCCCACTTCCCCTGCCCTTCCCTACCTGGGGGAGTATTTGGTTGATTAGTGATGGAAGTTTGATGATATCGATGATTTTCGTTTGAAGACAATTTTATACAAATACGTTAAATTGATTGTAGCGCTGTCATGTATGCATAATGAAAATTGATCTAATGAGTGAATTTTAAGATTGTTAAGAAGTAATTCATAACACAGTTATCACGTCACGAATACAACCGTAAAATATACAGGTACCAGTAGGAGAAGAAGTATGGTAGGAGGTTTATAGCCCATTGCGTAAGTTCAAAATCTATAATGACACTACAGCATTAAAAGACTTATTTATTTAACCACTCAATGAATACGGTTCACAGTTTAACAAACATTACAAATACGGGAAATCCCCGAACACAACTTTTCAGTTTGAGTAAGAAATATTACCGCGAACTTTCAGCAATCTGATAACTGCCACCACTAGAGCAGATTCGCAAACTTACTCCAAATCAAATAAACCTATCTCTTTCAGACGTACGGCAGTTGTATGGGACGTACGTAAACTAGAGTTGGGAACTTACCGCTCCCGTGGGAATTGCGCATCGATTGGGTACGCCTAGATACTGTGAAGTTTGTAATTCTAGCCCGAGAAACATAGCACATTGTGAGCTATAGTACTGAAGTAGAAACTCAGTGTCCAAGTTCAAATAATAATCAAAACTGTACTACCTCAGTTTGTTCGACAAAAGTTTCATACGTACTATACGACCCTACCGCGAAGTAAACGTAAAGTATTAAGAGATCTGCATAAACATGTATGAATATGAAGATAACTAACTGTAAACAAACATGTTTGTGGTCAATATGAGTTGTCCAGTTTCATAAAAGACTGGAATTATATATAAATGTTCACTATAACACAGTTCAACTTCCAGTGCCGGTACCAGGCTCGCATAAACACAGTATGTATGTACAAGACAAACACGATCTCATTCCGAATTATCAAGTCAAGTGTAAAGAGCTCAACAAAAACTTGCGCAAATATATAAGCAAGGAACTAACTCTCTTACCAACAGTTTGTCATTTGTTCCTCCCGAGAGACCACCTCCATTCCAGTTTGAGTTGTGTTTTATTTGCAAAGTTTATTCTGGTCTTCGTTCACAAAGACAGTGTTGGTGGAATGTGACAAAACCTAAATATATAAAAGTAAATAAAAAAAAATACATTCTCTGAATAGGTGAGGCTGGATTCGGAGTTGATTGAAAGTGTGAAGAGTCTTATTGATAGATAATAATCTACGTCAAACGAAACATGTTATATGAAACTACGTTTAAAGGGCTACGAAACTAGCACACTATCTCGATAAATGAGGCAATAAAACCCGAAACTTTTTAAATCTTAATCAACGTCTGTAATCGACAAGTCCATTAGCTTTTAGAGTATACTTGTCAATCTGTCATGTTGTAACAAGTACGTATACTCTTAAAGCTAATGAACTATACTTATTATTCATCCCTTCCTGATCTGAGATGTACATAGAAAGCATCAGCTAACTTTCTTCCTTGAAAAATTTAGGAACTAGGAACCGACTATGCAATTTGCAAACAGACTATGACATCCCTTATTAGCCAATAAGGGATGTCATAGAAATGTGGCCGAAGGGCTTTGGGGATTACGGGCATGAGTGTATGTATGTATTTTAGACAACAAGAGAACGTATTTCATCATACATGAAAACAAACAGAGCAAGTCAATCCATTGGCAAAAACAAACGGAGCGTCCAGCGACCGGCTTCGTCGTTCATCGAGACTATTCATCACTGTTTACAGTTCCGCTGCAAAAACGTTGGTACCGTGATTTAAAGAATTTTTGTCAAGCAAAACTGTACAATACTGGGTAATAGTTTTCATCTAAAACTAGGTTAGAATTACGTGCACTGTGATTATTCCGTTCATTCTACGTATTTAAGCTAATCAGGATATTTTTACAGGAATGTAAAGAAATAAACATCAATAACACCCGATATAAATATTGACTGCGATAGAAACCTACGTGTCTAACTAGAGGAAAATTGTAAAGTTAAGCGAGTGCAGTTGATTTGTTACCTCACGCTAGTTATTACGTACAATATAATTATGTATAAGTACCCAAATCTCACCATACGAAACCTAACACGACAGGTAAATTCGAAATTATGTGATATGTGAAATATATTACTGAACAGATTATTTACGGAAATAGATTAAAACCTGGATTTGGAAATATCCATATTGTAATAAAACTCATCTAAAACCGAGTGGATTTCATGCATTTCGATACGAAGGATTCCTTCCGATGTTTCCCTTTACCGTAAAATCCTTTAAAATTTTAATAAGAATGTAGTAATTTCTAGGACACGCCACAGGAGATACCTTGTTAAATCCCCTTAACGTCACAGTGCATCGGTCCTCTTAGACCACGTCGTTCGGCTCTGCAGAATAAATTTTCACTGAAAATAGTTACTATGAAAGTTGGCTTCGACCTATCTAGTGTACAAATACCTGTCTATATTTTTTATTCGTACGTAAGCTGTCTAAACAAACTGGATGGAAAACTCCGTTTAATCGATGATGGATTTAAGAGTTGTGTGAATAAAACTACTGCGTTGTTTTTTAAACCATTTATCTTCTGAAAACCACATATACCTATAGACAGAGTAATCATTTCTATTTCGACCTAGTTCTTTTTGGCAAAATCGCGGATAAACGCTAATTATATTTAGCAATATTATAAAATGTGTATTTTTTTTTGATAAATTTTTTATCTTTATTATTCCTACATTATTCCTGACATCGGAAATAGGTCCGTTTTTAAAGTCGGGTTGGAAAATTAATCTTTATATCTCTTCTTCACTTATATTAAATGAATATTAAATCATTGAATTGAATACGATCCGAAACTACTGGATCGATCGGATGGCATAGGGATCCGTAATCAAACTCTACAAATATCATCAAGGTGCTGTGGCGGCACCATCAGTCGTTTTAGTGTATCTATCCTGAAAATAAGGGATTCTTACTATTTTTTTTAAATGTGTTGTAAAAGTAGTTGTGAAAATGAAAATATTCGTGTGAAATCCTGAGGCACGCAGACATCATCTATATGTATAACTAGTCTATATATCTATATATATAAAAGAAAGTCGTGTTAGTTACTCCATTTATAACTCAAGAACGGCTGAAACGATTTTGTTGAAAATTGGTGGGGGGGGGGGTTAGCTTAGAACCGGGAGACGGACATAGTTTTTACCCCGATCCTGTTGGTCGCGTCGCTATATAGAGGGCGTTATAGTTTGTATTATGAACTGAAATTACGCGAATGAAATCGCGGGGCGTCCACTAGTTTTATATAAAAATCAAAGTCCTGACTGATTCATTCATCACTAACTTATAAACGCCCAGCCCAATCCTTTAAGCTTAGAAAGTTGAAAATTTCCACAGGAGTTCCATTTATGATTTTTACACGACGAGATAAGAAAGGATTTTTTTTAATTCATCGGAACACTGTTAATAGTGCATGTTGGCAACGTACTCGGTCTGCTACAATTTCATAAAATTCTAGGGGAATCTGACTCCATTAACATAATATCATATTAGTAGAATAAGTTAAGGTCGCCGTCGAGTACACCGGTTAATGCGACAAAAGGGGTTGTTTGTTTTCACGAAAGGTTGTCTGGACGATTGATGTACAGATAACACATTATCTACGTAGGTACATTTGTTTAAAAGAACTCTTTACATTTTCCAATTTACAGAGTATATTTACTCTGCCCTAAAAAATAAATTGTTAAAATGTTGCACGATTTTTTATACATTTCGAATATTGTTTGATGTTTTTGGATACTTTCGTTTTATTGTAAATTCAAAATCATTATCGACACAAAGCTTTTTTTATATTTTCCGTTATAAGAAATTATCCATTTTTAGTAATATAATATGTATACTTACTACTACTTATACTGAGTTGCAGCAAGGAGCTTTAACTTTTAATCAAACTTTAAGTTTTAATGAACCTAAAATATAAATACAAATAAAATGAACACCTAAAATAAAAATGAATTAAAATATAAATACCCTTTAACTCTTGTAGAAATAGTTATTAAACTAAACACGTTGCAGAAGAAAAATACATATGCACTGCATTGCATTTTGATTTCTACTACTACTACAATTTAGATCTGCTGTCTCCACAGCATTAAGCATTCATGTACCGTAGGTACTACGAATGCTCGTAAAATTTGTTCATATTGACCAGCCCAACAACGTTTCTACGACCATAGCTCGGGGTCCTTTTACACTCTGTACATACCACAGTTTCCTACAAAGTAGCTGTAGCCCTCTTCTATGTGCCCAGTGTAATAACCGCAGAGCAGACTCGTAGCAGCCGGTCGCATCTGGCGGCTTACAGGCAAGTTGCCGCGCCGCGCGGACACTTAGCGGGCGGCGCGAACAAACTTTGACACTCGCCACCTCGCCCGTTATTACATCGTGATACACAGGACATTATTGCGCCACACTACTGGTACAGTCAGAGACTGCTAATACGTGCACGTCTTCCTGGCTGGGACATCATCTATATATATGTATAAAACTCAAAGTCCTGACTGATTTATTCATCACTGACTCAACGCAACGCCAAGCCCAAAACCGTTGAAATTTTGCATAGGGTTTCGTTTTATGATGTGTACGTGATATAAGAAAGGATTATTTTTAATTCTGATCATGGAAACATGAACAATCACTCATTACACGTTTATTTGTACACTATGCTTACAAAGCAATAAGTTGCACTCTGTAACTAAAGTTAGTGACAATGTAAGTCTGACACCTCCATGTAGTGTCTGGATATGTGCCTGGTCCATGACGATGTATGTGAATCGAGCGTTGTTGGGTAAAATGTAGGGGTGCCTTTGCTCAGGGGTAAGTTCCTGGGCTTTGTATTCCTTCTGGGATTATTACTTTGTAAGCATAATGTAAAAATAAACGTGTAATGGGTGATTGTTCATGTTTCCTTGATCAAATTCATTCCTTAAGTAGGAAAAAGGTGGTGGAAGTTTATACTTACATGTAACTGCAAAATTCAGGGAAACACTTTTAATTTAATAGTGAATATTGGCAAAACATCGTAGACGAGTCAGCTAGTATTGTACAATATGAAACTCTAATGACTACTTCAAATTTGGTAGCGTAAGACCAGGACACGGACATAGAATACTTTTTATTCCGATCCTGCGGGTCGCGTCGCTCTACAGAGGCTGTTATAATTTGTATAAAATACTGAAACTAAATCGCGGGGCATCTACTGGTATGAAAATAAATTCAAATATTATTTACCAGGTAAGTTAACACCAGCAGTGCACTGGCAACCTTCACGATTGAGATACCAAATTGGAGAAAATACCAGTGGGAGAACATGAATAATAATCAGTATAGATTGAGAACGAATTCCAGATAGTCAATCAGTCATCTTTTCCTTTTATATATTTATGAGTGATAGCTTCATTACGAACTGACGATAGACGTTCGACTCATTAGTGAAAATAAAGCCACACATTTTAAAAACAATAGGATATATTATATTAATTACCATTATTTCTGTAGTAACATTTTTTTTTCCAAAGTAAGTTTTTTTTTTTCAACATATCGCAATGTTGTTTTAAGCTTCTCTATTTCTATTTCCGTGGAAAGTTCCCAGCTTGATAATGGAGAGTATCTTTATTATTTATTGCTTATTATTTTTCCCGTTCAGTTTCTCTGTAATAGAGAATTATGTTTCTTATGTTGTGAATTATATTTACTGTTACATCCTACTATACGCAAAACTTTGGATGTATCTGTGTTACTCTTTCACGCAAAAACTACTAAAACGATTTAATAAAACTTTACATTAATATAGGTAGCGGATACATCGCTATAAGATTTATAAGCCGTAATTTGTCCCCAAATTCCCACGGGAACGGGATAAACTGCTAGTAACACCGCCGGGGTAGAGCTAGTCTATAATAAATTAAAATTGTTGCAAATTCAATAGTATGACTAATTTAATATGTATCCACCTAAAAGAATACTGAGAACTGTAACCCCAGCATGCGCATCAAGAAACGCACGACATAGGACAAATACGCGCCGTGATTGGCTGTTTTGTCACGCTTCGTGCGACTTCGCTTGTTTCGACGAATCGCAGTGCGTTATATGTCTAGTTATTTCTTTCTTGAAGCGCTTTACTAGGGTGGCAGATATCTATCTGTCCACTCCTTTTTTAAATTCACTTATAGGTACATTTTTTTGGCATACTGGTACGACGCGATATTTATGTATTTATTTGAAGCAATAGACGAACTGCGTATATCTATTAAGCGTCTCGAACTTTTTAATTTAAAGATAAGATAGCGGACTGCATTAAAACGGAAGCAACGTATGAAATATAGAAAGAAAAAGCTAAAATCCGGTCTACGATGGTGTGCACCTATTGTGCATCTATTAGGTACTTGCTCACTTGAACAAGTATTTGAAATACGTGCAATGCAGTCAGACTATCCTGTGTTGTAGTCTCAGGTAAGTTGTAGTTTGCATCCGACTTCAAGCAGTAGCACCCTCAAATCTCCTTGTCGATCACGGCTTACTAATCTGTAGATTTCCGTCTGGCGGAGTGAGAGAAATCAGAGCAGCTTCAGCGTTCTATGATGTCTCTGAATTTACTACGACAGTGACGTGGTTGTAAGGTAGTAGAAATATAATTTTATTTTAATACTAGCTGTACCACGTGTCGTTACTTACGTTTTTTCCCGTTCCCGTGGGAATTTCGGGACAAAATGTAGCGTATGTCATCTGGGGATATTGTAGCTTTCTAACGGTAAATATTTATTGAAATCGGAGCCTATCCGATGCAAACAATCAAATCAGGTTTGCCAGAATCGTGACAAGTGGAAATCCATGACCTCGGGTATCCCTCTTGGACGCATGACTTGGATGTACGTATGTAAAAATACTTTTTATGTGTTCCCAGTCTAAATAAGTAAAGTAATAAATAAAGACTAAGAAACTTGCCAATCAGTAGAAATTTTTTGAGGCATTCTCGTATTGCCATAATTTGTATAAAAAAGTAATAAGTATTGAAAGCGTGGTAATTACTTACGGTAATTGCTCTAAAAGACACTTGATATAAAACATATTGGCTCACGTGAGTTTGTCTCTGACTGTAGCTAAAATATTTGTCTAGCCAACCACTTAGGAAACGAGCACCTAACTACTGTATTATGAAAGATACTCTTGGCTAATATTTAAGTTGGATGTACCTGCTGTGGTTCAGTTTGGATAGAAGATAGCGAGCTGTTTCAAATCTCAAAGCTTTTAGTTGTTGAGTAAATATTTTGACGCAGTTTTCGATTTCCTGTTATTCTTAAAGACGTTATAAATAAGTTATTATTTTACACAATGAAAATCATTACGAGTTAATAAACACCTTTATCTATACCGCATGCTAGTACAACAACAATGGTGGAAAGATTTCAAAACCCAGAAACAGTTAGAAAAATAAACAATCTTTTAACCTTATTTTTTGTATATTTTACCAATATAAACTATCTATTCTTTTTTTCATTTCATCCATACAAAAACATTATCTGTTGTGAGCTCGAAAGGCTTTATTTCGTTATTTCGTATGAAAAATTTTTTCCTCTTCCTACTTATTTTTTTTCTCCTCCATCCATAGAAAATATGTGTTGACTTCTTACCTGTTATGAGCTCTAAAGGTGAGACGCACGGTGCGCGGCGGGGGCGGCTCGGCGTCACGGCGGCGGCGGCGCCCGCCCACCGGCTCGTACTGGGCGGGCTGCCAGTGCCGGACGAACGGCGATATTACCAGCCCTGGAGACAATGGACAAATGGATGTGAGACATTTTTGTGAAAGTAATAAAGAAATTCTGCTTACCAAAACCCTAGAGCACAAATGATTAGACTAAGTATAACTTAATAGGTATAACTTAATGCTATTTACCATTGTGGAACGCAATAAATTATTGAGTATTAAATAATTCGCGGACACGGGACAAGGATTAAGTGGAGGCATCCGTTTTTTTTTTAATTTTCTGCCCTATTTTGCACTGCAGACTAAAAAAAATGTTATGTGTGTATGTTACTAACAATACGCTTGTTCATAGTGATAAAAAAAAATCGCAATAACTATTGAAACTTCAAAATTATCGTTATACCTACGTGTAATAAATTGTTCATAATTCTCTTTGCAATTAATTCTGCAGCCATAATATTTCCCGATTACAATTTACAGTTACAATTAACGAATAAATAATATTCTTTAAAATGAGAATGCAAAAATTGACGGATTATGTCATAAATACTCGCCATGTACTTACATTAAATCGAATTATTAATGGTGCATTCCAGAATTAACCAAATGACGTTATACAATTTTAATGAATCGCTGCATTGATACGGGGGCTGGATTTCACACAGGATATCGGCCACTGGCCGAGTTTCGGCATCCAACTTTAATGCTGCTGTTATCCATAAAAAATGGAATTATTTATCAAACTTAATTTCAGAAGAAAATCCAACAACATTTTCCGCACAAAAAAATACTAGGTCAATTTATACCCTGCAATATTTTAACCAATATTCGTTATTCGATCAATTATAACTTTAAGCTATTAAAAGAATAATATTTCCATATTTTGATCGATAGTTCGGTTTTTATACAATTTGGATTCCTCTTACATAAAAAAATAAATATCAATAGTAATATAACTTCGTCGTTGAAAGTTTAAAACGGGTATTATAGCGCGAAGATTAATCAAAGATAAGCATTCATTCATTCATTCACTTTCCATGTCATGTCAGTGGAAGTTTCCTTAAAAATGATATAATTACGTCGTTCAAAAAAATGAGCTACAATTTACAGTATTTACATATTTTAAAGAACTCAGATAGGCACCGACCTAACTATAATGTTTAATAATAGGTTTAAGGTATTTGCTCATAATGATAATGTAGGTAGTTTTTTTCCGCAAAGTACAATAAATTATGTATCACAGGAGACTAACCATTTTAACAAATCATCAATCAAAACAATTAAAAATAAAACAATAAAATAGACACACATACACAAGTAAATCGTAAATGTCAAAAAAAAGTCCTTAAACCATCTTTATAATAACGAATATTTGTATGAACTGTCCTAGATTAAACGTAGCCGCGCAGAGCGTTTAAACTTCAAAGTACTATATTTATATGTAAAATGCTCTTTTAACTAACTTCAAAACCAGGAGCCGGGTGACATCAACTTCATGGAATTTCCGTTCTATAACACAGAGAGAGGCATTGCATATTCTATATGCAAGTACCGCGTCTAACCAAAGTACCCTAACTTGTTACCAAGCTGTTACTATGGTAACAAACTTAGCGGAAGTCGCAAGACATAGGGTACGATAGCTTCGTGGAGCTAGCGAGCTATTTAGGATAGTAAAGTTCTCATTTCACTTCTGGGCATAGTTATACGGAAAGTAACGAACGTGGTAAACAGAGTTATACACTTCACGATTTTTATAGAATACATTTATTTCTATGAAGAGGTTTCTGAAATAATATAAAAATGGTGTAGGTGCAGTTACTGCTGATCAGACGGTATATTTTTGTAAAAAAATGTGTTTTTTAAACGTCGAATCTATATAGTATTATGGTAAGGTAGTACATTCGTATAAAAATATTATGTAGTTACCTATAATTTTTTTCTGATATTTTATTTATGCCTTATTTATACCCTATATTAGTGGATACCCCGCGATTTGCTTCGCGTAGTTTCAATATTTCATACAAATTATAACACCCTCTACATACACGTCACTACGCGTCCCACATACCTATACATAAAAAGGAGCCCATGTCCTTTTTCAGGCTCTAAACTATATGCAGAGGTATACCAAATTTTATTTAAATCGGACAGACCGTTCAGACAACGTTTTGACGTGAAAGCAAGGCAGAATGACGTTACTTTCGCATTTATAATACATATTAAGTATGGATTAGTATAACATAGTATCCGAGGCAATATCGCTTGTAATGAGGAGTTTACGTTACTAAGTTAGTCTATTATTGTTCATCTTCGTATTCGCTCTTTTGCGGGTTTTTTCAAACATGAATTTAGAAATTGTTGACCGCCGCTACTCTCTCAAAGAGACCTTTAAATTCAAGGATAATATTGTGTTTAGTCGGCTGACGTTAATATTCTCATTTTCAAAGTATCTAACTCAAGTCTGACACTAGACAGTGCCCAAATAATTTGACATAAACCTAAATGCATCGCGGCTCTTTAATAAATATTTACTATCATTGTAGTGTATAGTCGAACTTCTTTGTATGCCGAAATCTCATGTGTGTAACAAAGCTACATGTACTGCTGGATATAGAAAATTCCTAGGATGCACAAAACACATTAAGACACATTTTATCACAA
The DNA here is from genome assembly GCA_012932125.1 of Conopomorpha cramerella. Lineage (NCBI taxonomy): Eukaryota > Metazoa > Arthropoda > Insecta > Lepidoptera > Gracillariidae > Conopomorpha > Conopomorpha cramerella. The sequence continues at coordinate 66,505 of SJJU01000765.1, forward strand.
CTTTACTATTATTTGAATAACAAAGTAAAGACTCCTAAAAATCGTGAAAATACATTTAAAATATATATATTTATACGCATCTATCAAAAGATACAAAAACGAATTTACGTATACAAATCACTGGTCTAGTACCCTAGGTAATTTATAGGCAGTGGACAAGTATGGGCTGATGATGATGATGATGAATAAGGGCAGTCCGTTTTCAATTAATCTTCTTCACTGTCGACGCTGAAGTAAACAGAAATATACTATAGTAAAAGTTTAAGACGTTAGGTATTACGGCGCGAAAACCAAAAATTCGCAGCAAAAGCATTCATATTCGCGGCGTAATCCGTTTTAAACTTTTAGTATAATGTCAGTGCGCGTTTCTTTAAAAAAAAAAAAAAGAATTATAGTAATAAAAAAACCGATACATATCCGTATGTATTGTATTACTTATTTCACATTTCACTTTAACGAATAAAGTACAGCAGTGGAATCGGTAAAATTAGCATGACGAGGGTCCATCAGTCTTCGTAAAGCCGGGCTCTCCACGTGACACAGGTGAAGCACGTGTCGGCGTGACACGGCCGTGGATCAGGATTACCAGCCCGCGGAGTGAGCCATCAATCCTAGGGCACCTATCTCTAGACAATGTTGGAACACTGAAAATGGGCAGCGGTTTCAAAGACGCTGCAGCTTTCAGACAAAAAATTAAAGTTAAGGCTCAGTTACAAAGCCATTTTAATTTATGAAAAAAATCAAGTCGTTATCATCATCAGAACAACGTCCACTGGTGGGCGAGGGCCTCCCCAATAATGTCCGTGATCATGCCGATAATCGCCACAGTTGGCAGGCGAGTTGGTAATCATAAATCAAGTAATTATCCAAAAATATATAGGTACTAGGTAGGCAGTTGACGTTTAGTTATCATTATTGACAAACACGTTAATAAAGTGATGGGTTTTTTAAAATAACTATTGGTCCATGGTGAAACTAAAACAAACACTGCTGTCATCATTTCATCTCAAGATATATCTAATTCATTTTTGAATTCGATCTAAAGTAGTATGTATTGTATTATTTGGATAGAAGTGTTCCCAGTAATCCTTTGCTAATGAAGATAATTAAATGGATTGACAGGGTCTTACAACTAATCGCATGACGAGATCTAGGGATTTGTAAATATCATTGGCAAAATATATTCATATATCTGTATTATATATCTGTATTTGGCAGTTCTGTTTTAACAATATTTTGTCGATGAGGCTTTTATGAAATCAGCGTGAACAAATTTCAAATACCAACATATTTTATTTTAAATGCAATTACATTCTGTGATTTATCAATAACTTATACTCTCTATGCTGTAATACTACAGATGTTTTCTAATTGCACAATCCGAGACTTAACATTTTTCAAGTAGTTTGCTTAATTGTCACAATGACGTATGATCGTGAAAGGACCCTATATCAACGCGGACATGAAAGTGGACTATCCAAATAAGCACTACTGAGTAAATTAAAGAGGTGAATAATCCAGTGTTCTTTTACACTGTGGTAGAGAAGGGCCTAGGGAGGACCCAAATCCGCCCTCATCACTGCATTGACAAGAGTCCTTCGCTTCAAATAAGCTGGCTAGCGTCGATCCTACAATACAAACATTTTATCCTGAACTCTAGGCTTAAATTAATACTGTATACACAGGGTGTCAAGTAAACTGGACACGGTATGTACTTGAAAAAGTTTTATCCTTCAGCAACGACCAAGTTACATGTTCATTGAGCTAACATAGCTCGGAATGCGCACTCGAACGAAGCTCTGGGCACAGCAATTCATCCCGAGTCTCTCAACGATTACACCAGCCCATTTCAGAGCAATACTGTTGCAATTATTTTTCATCTGAAGGGCCCCATCGGCAGCTTATTAAATTCTTCAGTTATTTATATTACTTGGTATGAAAATACCTTTTAAAGTTATATTCCGCACTAATTGAAATTCCGATGAGTGTGTCTGGCATTGATGGATTAACATTTATTATTTTACTGGAGAAAGCGACGTCGCTGTTACACCCGCGTTTTTGCCATACAACCTCACTGAGGACTGTTTATTAAAGTTTTCACAGTTTATGATACTTCTGTTTTAAATTTACAGGATTATAAGGTTTTTATATCTGACAGTTTAGCATGCGTTGGTTTGTGACGTTAAAGAATGATTTACATACAAAGGGCGTAAAATACAACGCGTGAAAGACTTTATTAGAAGATGTGCTATTCCCGTCTTCATTCTTAAAACCTCGATTCTGTGACAAGTAGTGATCTAGATGACATCAGAGTTATTATTAAACGCAGCAATTACAACGATATTTCTATGTCAACTGCGTGATTAAAATTCGATGTTTTTAATCAATTTAGAACCGTCAGTAAAAAAACAATTATTCTTTTTTTATTGAAAGGGAACATTTTCCCATGTCCATCTTATTATTAAATATGATAAGCAGGTCATTTCTATAACGAATTTGCATAAATTTTCCAAGTTTTAATTAATTTCTGCCAGTGTTTGTAGTTTAAATAAAATCTTTTACATCAGTAAACAACGCTCCATTGAACGGCACAGCGCTTAATTAAGGCTGCAATGTTTTGGGCGGGCGGCGCCCATAGTGGCTGAAATAAACCTGCTAACAGCGAATAAATTTTATTTTATCTGGACTAGTGGTACTGATACTAGTTGTACATACGCGTTTGGTAGAGAAATAAAACAATGATATGAAAAGAAAAAAAAATCTTTTCAAAGAAATCTTCGCACTAAATCGTGGTGGACGTCAAAATAAGATAATTTGGCTATTTTAATTCATAGCGTATTAGACGACCTAAGGGATCAACCTGGGTGTTAAGGGCTACGCACCTTGTCCTTATCCCAATCAACACCCTCACGGTTCGAGATGAACTGTGAAGTAGGAGTAGTAAGTAATAAGATTTTACATATTTTTTAGGTAATTAGATTAGATTCCTATAAAACAGTTCAACTCACATGATATAGCTAGGCGTAAGAATGCTATTTCTTTAAATACATTTCTTTCTTTGGTAATTCATATGCATTAACAATGTCTGCAGGGTCAGGTAGTGCTATTGTAGATATATTTAGGGTCACTAGAGTGCAATTATCAAGAGATCGGCCTCTTACAACAATAGGGAAATATTTATCCCATGATTAGAATACTCCTTCAGTTTTCTACTACAGCAACATTTCCTACACTTTTTTAATCTTCCATATTTCCTTTCATAAAAAAACCTTCTTTGAAGTTTGTTAACGAGTAGCCAACAATTACTAATCCATAAATTCATTTTAAGTGGGTACTATGTTTTAATTACTGGTTTTTTTTTTGGTGACAGGAAACTTGTGTTCCCACTGTGAAGTAAAAATTCTTGTCCAACCGTATAACGCTCGACGGAAAGAGCCAGGTGTGTTTTACGTACTGAAAATCGATTAGGATCCCCCTACCTCCTTCATAATTGACGCCTTGGAGGAAGTATTGTAAATACTTAATTTGTAAAGGACATTTGAGCGGCACAGGTGAATTTAATATCTCTTTGAGCGTTAAGTTGGATGTCCATTATAGACATTTGAATTGAAAGAATTGACGATATTTCATTTTTGGGTGTTGTTTTTATTACTGCATATGAAAATAGACGAAAAAAATAAGATACCCGTATTTCGTGTCTCAGATGCTGTTTTACATTTTATTAATTTTGTCAAGAAATATGTGACTGAAAATTATAATAAAAATGTATTTCTGACGAGGATTGAAAATTAAAGAAACAGTATCTTTTTATTGGGGTCTTTTTGACGGATCTTTTAAATATCCTCAATTGTAATAATTTCCCTCTACATTTATTTCAATCGTATCGGGTTAGAATTCTGTGTATTTTTACGATAAATAAAGTAAATATCACATTATTTACTTTACGGCGAATTAAGTTTTAGGGACTTCATCTTTTGACAAATCTAGACAGGTACGAGTACAGCGTTTAGTTTAAGGAATAATAGGCTGTTATTTTTTAAACATAAATGTGTTGTTTTACCTAAAACATAACAGGGAGATTAATTATTTCTTGGTTGCACCGACGAAAACTGTCTGTTTGAATTACGATTTAGATTCTTCGCAAAGACGTTTTCGGATCTTATTTGCTTAAAATCTTGACAGTTTCGTCAACAGTCAAGTGGAATCTCCGCTGTTTACCCTAATGGAAAGTCGGCTTAATGCCGCCTCCTTTTTGACGAAGGACTTTGTGTATAATTAGGAAGGGCTTAGCCTGGGAACATCACGAATGCACAGCGCTTTAATGAGATTTACCTTCGAAATACTTTTGGAGCGAAATGCCGGGAGATGCCGGGTTTTTGCACGTAGATGTGTGAGTCACACAAGACGACCCCTTCTAGTAAATATGTCTGATATTAAAATGTTTTCGTTGCGTTATTTTAATGGAATTCTAGAACATCTACGGAGTTATTTGCCAACTTATGACGTTACTTGTGTGTATCAAAGAGGAATAAACTCTTTTTTTAGCTCATCTTATATTATGCAAATATTTGACGCCTAGTCTTTACTGCATAAACATTATATAAGAATACGTTTTATTTGTGTAGATATCTGTATTTTAATATCGCAAGAATAATTTTGAGGGTAGGTAAGTTGCTACCAACGCTTCGTAACTTTTATGCGTTATTTTTGCGAAGTGAGCAAAATTATTAGATTTATCTCGAAATAGGTACTGATCGTAGATCATAAGTTCCAAAGAAAACATACGCGAACAACCTCCATTTAGTAACTATAGGTATGAGATAATTTCAGGGAACACGCGTGGCGCCAGCTTGCGCGGACGTGGACACTTTCAGCTATACGATTAGGATTGCACCTGAACCTTGTTTCTCTGATAAGTCTAAAGTGAGTAAGCTCATTTGAAGGTGGTATTGTTCAAAGTAACTTGGCTGCCAGTATACGAACGTGCCCGTTCTGGAGCGACAATCTTATTGCCATTAGATGGCTGAGTCTGTATGTCTCCACGCGTGTTGGTGAATAACGTACAGTCAACGGCATGAGAACAATATTCATGACGGATTTCTCAAACAAATCTTGACCCGAGGGAGCGGAGGACCCTTCTTATGTCGGTTAAAATGTCAAACTAACATTGTTAACAAACATAACCCTTACCTTTCACTTCAGCTTGTCATTCAGGCAAGTATACTTAGTTAAGCTGCTTTTCCAGTAAGGATTGTGTCGGTTGCGTACGATAATTTCCTTTTTTACTTCACCGCAGCAAACAAAAAAGTTTTCCCTAAAACACGACGCTACAGACACAAAAATGTAATTTTAAAGCCCAAACAGGAAAGTTATTCATTGGGCAAACAATTTAGGCTCCTATTATGCTGAAGTAGACATTTATTTCGCGCCTCTGTAAATAACTGGCGCCCGGCGACTGCGGACAAAGGCTTGAGTGGGCTTTCTTTTGTTACTATAATGAGACACTTGCAAGTAACCAGGGCTAGCATCACTGCAACCGCACGTAGTAACTTTTCATTAAGCTGATCAGCACAGTGTTGCGTACAAGGAATGTCCTCTATGTAATTCCAAAGTTTGTTAACAGGTTGAGTGAAATCAATAGTACCTTTCGGCCGACATGGCTAATGAAGAGCCTGAAGGCTCATTAGGGTTAACGACTAGGGTTTGAGGGAATGTCTATGAAATTCAAACGACGTCGATCATTATGACTAAAACTGACAAGGGTTTCGGCTTACTAACTTAGGCCGAATTTTCAATGTAACGGATTGTTACACAGCTAATTTTGATTTTGGTTGACGTTTTATTTGACGTGACAACTTTGTGAAAATGAAGGCGAACTATCGCTCAGAGCGATTTCTTCCAAACAAAATCGAACAAATAAATCCCAACGTTATTTTACAGCTAAATTATTTTTTTAATCGTCGTCGTATCGTACGTACGGGAACAAAAGTCGTTGATAATCGTTACATGTACTGTACTACTGTTTTAAACTACCTTCCTGTGTGACGTTCATTAAGCGAAGTCTGCAAATAACTGCGGATATAAACCTCTAGAGAAACGAAGCGGAACGCCCCAATGACATCTGTTGTTTATTCATCAAACCCTTGGGGATCCTTCACAAATGCCCGCGTTGTAGGTAGTGGACTGACTGTCGCCGAAAGATAAAGAAAGACAATGGCTTGTACCTACAGACTAATTCTAATATTATGTGGTTGTATAGTAAAGGACCCTTTGTAAGAATCAAGCGTAGTTATTTAGTCAACAAGATTTTGACGCAAGCGTTTCGAAATCCACGTGGGATTGCGGATTCAAACCTTCTTGAGGACATTAACACCGGTTTGTTTTAAGCCAATAAAGGCCACACAGCAAGGACATGGGTCTCCAACCAGTAATTGGTACTATGGGAGTCTAAGGTGCATTGAATTAACATACTTTGGGTAATTAACTCTAATGATTCTAAAGGATAATCTTTGACTATGATTGCAGGGAATGGTTCGATGGTTTGTTCATATGAATGTCAGCCGATTGATGACAGAGATAGAAGTCTGACTGGGGGTAAAAGTGAGCGTGAAAAATACTCGAGACCGAAGAGCATGTATGATAAGATGTATGTATATTAATGAGACGAACTGGAAATATCAGATACGTGACAAATGGAGATTTGTAGTCCCTCTAGAAAACAGGTGTAAAGTGTACGACGTAGTTTAGATAATAAACTCTAGGGAATTAAAAAACTAACCTATGAATATCAGCTACTAAGAAATATCTAAAACCAATCTATTTATATTAAATTTAACTGTTCAATTTCGTTTCACCCACGCCACGAAATACGCACACGGGAAACGAGAAATTTCTGTACTGTACAAAGCCCTCTCATTTTGCATGGAGGGTTAAAATTAATCACACGCGCCGTTTCGTCACTTCACAGTACGTATGTAAATCTGTAGTAATATTACGTTAGTCAGTTGTTAAAACGCCATTACTCGGAACAATAAAAGTTTCGGCAAGGTAAGGGGCTCGTTGAAGACTTATTAAGCCACCTGCCTCGTAGAAACACGGCTATTTGAAATATATTGTAATTTACAACTGGTAACAAATAGCCTATGAATGTTATATTTATTTTTAAATCTGCCCCCAAGTTTTCAAATTAACCGATCGATCTGTCATCTGACTTACGAGCCATAAAGATTTAAATCTCATTCAAACTTGCTTTCAATGAAATTCACTTCTTACGGTCGTTGGTAATATTATATTTGGCTGAAAGCTTTGTTTCACGTTCATAAAGATATCTCTCTAGGCACTTGCTATTTTTAAGCAGGCACAACTACAACCTAATAAGATAAACTTATTATTTGCAGCAGTTATTAAAATCAAGCAAAAACCAGCTTGTTACAGAAAAAACTACTACCATTTCCGGTTTCAATTTCCTACTCAGTTTCCAACAATCTGATCGATGGCGAAAAATCTATATTTTTTACCATGAGAACTCTTCTCCCTATATCTTCTCCATCTATACTCTTTAGTAATATTATAAATGCGAAAGTAACTTTATTTTTTTTTTTAAACACAGTGAACAAGCGTTTGGCCACCACACCGTCCGATGTAAAGCAGCGATGTGGTCCACGATGGAGCACACTCGTTCATTAGGTCTGAACTGTCTGTCTCACTTTCGCGCCAAAAGTACTCGATTTCCATTAAATTTGGTATGTAGATAGTTTGGAGCCTGATAAAGGACATATGCTACTTATAAATTGAAAATAACAAGTTGTAATCAATGTCTATTTGCCCTTTGCCCAGCAGGTGATGTAACGCCTTTGCCTAGTAGTGGGACACCATGAAAAGCTATGGAAAAAAAAACATTGGCAAGACAATGCTTGCCCGGTCAGCTAGTTTTCTATATATATATTTTACCCATTTTCTTGCACGTTGTGTATTGCAGAGCTAGGTATATCACGAAGATGGTATGCAAATGAAAGACTGTGGAAAACAGCTGCACGGCTCGTCGCGGTTAATGAAACATTTCACGGAGTGTCGTGACGCTCAACGTAACGAAAGATTACTGGGGTCTATTAAAATAGCACGGGTAATGTGAGTTGGGTACTTAAGCTATCGTACATGATTTAAAGACTCTCTTAAAGCCAGGAGTGAACATGTACTCTGAATGTGTTGAATTTTCCATTGTCGAAATAAAAGACAAAGGCCAAATCCTTACAAATGTTATCAATGGGAATGTTCCGGTCTGAGAGCTTCTGTGGTCCATTCGGTCCTTACCATCGGCAGGTCGCGGGTTCGAGTCCGGCTACTGGTCATGTTCCAATGGGACTCTTTTTCAGAGCCTATGTACGCAACGCAACGCTCGTACAGTAAGGACAACATCGTGCTGAAACCCGCACACCACAAGGTGTGTGAACCCTGTAACGGCGATGGACTACAGGTGGTGCCCTGTAACGTTGCGCTAAATACGCTCGGTTAACCGTGACATTTGCTTAGCAAGTTCCTCTGCCTACCCCGCTTTGAGATTAAAAGGCGTGCAGTATATATCATTATATTATTTATTAATGTTACTGTGTTCATAAGCGTAATGAACGTCACGCGATAACTACTGAAACGATTTCAATGAAACTTAGTGGTGAGTGTATATCTATACACCTGGAATATGACATAGGCAAAATTTTACTAGGAAATTCCCACGGGAACTGGATAATAAGGCGTACTTTAGTAATAGTGTTAGTCATATACAATTTGCGCGACAAATATGACTCAGTAGCTTTTTAGTCCTTAATACGTTTAGCGCCTTGAGTAAACTGGAACTTTCCTTTTTACAAGATCTCTATTAAAGTGTCCTGACCATGACTGGTTATTAAAACTTGAGTAAGCGTAGGTACTAGTAATTAGTAAGACTGTAAGATACCTTATCTGCTAAATGCTCCTTCTGATATGCATGCACTCATAACTCATACAACGTAAGTAACATTTTAATGTAAATTGTACCAAGGCGATGCGAATTAGACTCCATAACCATTGTCCAAGAGAACTCCCCTAAACGAACTTCCTAATGAGTTTGTGGAACTAACGTTTACATATTACCTACATATTGTCACCCATGTATGCACATATATAAATGGTTCGAGCCAACACGAAATTTAAGTTAGAGGGGTGAAAATAAATCATAACCTCGTAAAATGATAGCTTAACTGACCCTTCACAAAACAAATCTGAACTTTTCCGTAGTACATTTTACTAGCATTGCAAGCTCAAATAACACTTGATATGGCTGTACTCTGTCGTCGACTCTGAGAGGGTTTAACAACATTCGCAGTTTCAAACTGACCATACATTAATTTGAATGTCACAGCGGTCATGTGCATCTTTGTACGCCGAGCCGAGCCATCTGAATTCAGTCAAAACTCCTTTACCGCGCACACGAAAACTAACTTTAAACATAGCGGTGTAGAGTTTAGAATAGTTTCCGACGAAATGAGGTAATGTTTTGTTAGTTGTTCACGCACTACATACCGCGAAGGCTTTCTGGGTCAGAAGGTGGTTACATAAAGGCTGTCCGTTCGAAATTTTACAAAAGAATTTGATAATGCTTTCACTGTTTCTCTTTTGTTTTCATTGCGCTTCTGTTACGTAGCTTTTGAACTTGTTATTGAGGAAAGTTTCAATGTATGGAAGTTTAACTTACACTGGTTTAGTGTGGTGACTATTTGGAATACCAGTCTAATATTCGCGCGTCATCGATGGGGCAGTGAAAGACAATATGGAAATAAACTATTTTCTGTAATGCATTGTTACTGTGACAGGGATATTATTTATTATTAGTATTTTGCCACCATTTTCCCACTTCGAGGCAAATGTCATATTATTGGATTTTGTTGCTCTACATTTTAGGAGTCAGAGCATCATATAACTAAACGATTTACCTACCTAATAATAATATTATGACTGTGTATTAGTATTAAATGTCATCGACCTGCCCATTAGTGAGAGGACTTTCAATTTTGTATTAAGAAGTGATTTTTAACCTCAGTTTAACTACTACTTAACTTACTTACTACTGTTTAACATAGGGTTGATTTATCACATGATGTTGTAATAATCATGACTATTAACTAAAAGTTAGTCTATTTAATTACGAACATTTCTGAACATAATATGTAAATCCGAGAATAACCATCTACGTACGTAGGTACTAATAAAAATTCAAAAAGTAGGTAAGTACTTTTTTCCTACCTATACTTATTTCAATTTTGTTCGTAAACATTGTATGTACCTCTATATAATATTCAGATCCATTCGACCCACAAATGAATCAAGGTTCTTCGTGAAATGAAGTCAGGCTGTGGATTAAGTCCAACCAGCGAATTGATTTTCACGTGACATGTGAGCAATATTTTACGTGACCCACATTCATAAAGAGTATCCACTAAAAATAGGCCAGTAAAATACCAAATGTACACTTCCACAAGTCGGTCTAGCTGTGAAGCCAAGAGTAATACTGGCCAGTGATAATACGGATAATAAAAAGGCTTCTCGACCTTCTACGTAAGTTTTGAAATTCGAACGGGCTGGTCATTCTAGATTTTATCGATAGCCAGCAACCATAGTAAAAAAGTTTAAAACTAGTTCATCCTCTTTGAACTTTCTAAGCACCGGAAATAAAATGGGCGAATGAAAAAAATAATTCATTACACTGACAAAATTAATGAAGATAATTTTTTACACTAAACATTTTTTGTGTAATAATGCTTTAGACGAAACTGTCAAATATTCCTTATATACCTAATTAGGGTTTTACTTAAAAAAAAACGATCTGTGGCGCGACATATTATTCGTGAGTGAAGTAGCGGGCAAACACTACTAGCTAAGAATAAATAAAGCCACGTGTTAATATTCTGTTTAACCTTGTAACATAAATTCACACAATTTCTAGAATGCAGTCGCAACTGTTACCCGAGTTGCACAATATTAACACGTCATACAGGTATTATATAGGCAACCTTCGCAATGTTCACTTATGTGGTTTCTGAGTTCCAGGGCCGAAGTTACCCAGAGCTCGCTAATTTGCACCATGTTAATTTCCCACAACTTCTTAAGTAAAACTATGTGTGCGAATTACGTACCCATTATGGGTAATGGGGTACTGGGAGTACCCAATTAAAGTATAGTTCTCCGACTTTGAGAGCATTGTGTGATTTAGTAACTGGCTATGTCCGCATATTCGTGAACATCTTGTGCTACTACAAAATATGAAAAAAAAATACACTTCACGCCTTTTAATCCCAAAGCGGGGTAGACAGAGGCACTTGCTAAAGCATATACCCACGGTTCACCAAGGGTATTTAACCCAACGAGGGGATGAGCCCGTCGCCGTTATAGGGTTCACACACCTTGTGGTGTGCGGGTTTTTGTCCTTCACCGTACGAGCATTGCGCAATACTTAAGCTCTGAAAAAGAGTCCCTTTGGTACACGTCCAGTAGCCGGACTCGAACCCGCGACTTCTCGGTTACAAGTCAAGGATCCGAAAACTGGACCACGGACGCTATAACAACAACAACAATATGAAATTGCCTGAATTAATATTAATATCTATCAATTTGCCAGGATCGTAACAAGTGGATGCGAATGTGAATGTGGTCCGTGATCTCTGCCTACCATTCTTGGAAACGGGCGGGTAATGTATATGTATAAAGTGCCGTATGGTAATGGGGGTCGTAAGTGGCGACCGAGGAAGCTTTCCAGAGAACAGGGAGCAGCGCTCTCTGTGAGTTAAACCACAACACCACTCGAAGCTTGACGATTATTGGCTTTTCACCCCAACGGGTATCATTGGGGAAGGCTCTCGTCCAGCAGCCTGTTTGCCTGTTGCCAGCCAATTGCCTGAACTAACTTTTTTTGTGAACAAGCGTTGACCACCGTCCTGTCTGATGTTAAACAGCGATGTGGTCTAAAATGAAGCACACCTATTCATTAGATACGTATTTACCCATGCCTTGAAGACTGGAGTACTTTACTGCGCAGGATACACAGACTCCGACAAGACAAGCAAACTATGAAAGTAGACGCAAACCGATTTTGTTTGTATGTTTTGTCGAAGTGAGTTCAGTACACGATTGTTTAGTAAAGCATAAACCTCGCTCGTATTCACGTAACACCAGTGGCAGCGGCGAGAAACTGAAGCAATAAGTCTGCGAGCTCACAGAAATTGCTATTTGTAAGTAGATGCATTTCTCGCAACTGGTTGCAACGAGACTTTGACAAATGCTACGTCTGTCGGCGGTTGCGAGTTGCGACCGCAGACGCAGACGTGGGACGCATTGCTTATTGTTTAAGACTTGCGCAAATAAATTGTTTTTGGGGGTATTTCCATTGTTCGAGCACACAAGACGCATCTGTCGCCGAACAAGCTCCTGACGCGTCGAGTTATATACAATTCCACAAGTTCTAGAATGTTTATGGTAATTTATGATAAATTTTATTCGATAACATAACGCGCACTTCGAACGACGTACAAAAGCTCGACTTGTTTAAACGAAAGATTAAATGAAAGCGTGACTATCTATTAAATTGCAATTAAAAGTCAAACAAGTAAATAAATACCAAGCTATCTAGACAGGTTGCCCTTTTGACTCATTCCTATTTTAAAGTGTAACAAACCAGTTTAATCAGAGCTACGGTGCTTAGTGCTTCTCATATTAATGTAGGTCAAGACATTACGTACCCTGCTATTACAGTTGACCACAACAACTCACGCAAGGTCGCTGGTCAGCGGTTTGTGACGGTTTTAATACTACCACTCGTCTACTAGAGCGAACGCCCCTCGTATTAACAACCCCATGTGGTTTTCTGAAGTGACCTTTGCTTATTACTTTATTGTTTATAGTTGTACGGAGTGACTTTTAAGTCGTAATTATTTACGAGCTAGTACTGCACAAAAAAAAACTAAAAATAATACATACATACACTTCACGCCTGTCTCCCAGAGAGGTAGGCAGAGACTACAGATCTCCATTTGTCACGGTCCTGACATACCCCTTTCGCTTCATCTACATTCATACATCTTTTCATACATGACCCCCGGTTTCGAGTACTTTTCACGCCACCTTCCGCCAGGACATCACCAATCTGGTCAATGTATGTTCTTCTGGGGCGAAAATAATCGCATGAACGAACATCGATGATGATAAATATGATGTTGTTTTACCTAATTTCCTTAATTATGATGATAGAAGCCGTGTGGTGACGGGTAATAATATGTGCCACCACCCCAGCCTAACTTTTCCTGTCTATGGGGGTCGTAAGAGGCGACCCCCCATTAGACGGGCAGCTGCGCTCTGTGAGTTAAACCACAACACCACTGCGATCACCAACCCGCCTGCCAAGCATGGCGATTATGGAATTTCGCCCGAATTGGTCATGGAAATCATTGGGTAAGGCCCTCGTCCAGTCGTGGACGTAATTTGACTAATGACGATGATAGAAAAAACGTTTAAAATACCTACGGAATTATTAATTACGCATAAAATACATCCTTCATAAACGATGACACACTTCATCAAGTTGATTTAGACGTAATAAGCCTTGAAGACGGTTAATTTGAATATTGTAAATACAATTATGTCAATTCATAATTGTTAAGCTCACGTAACGTCGCCCTGGTGCGAAAGAGGCAAAACATGCATAATATTATATAAAGACTTCCGTATTCATTGTAAAGTAATAACGTAAATATGGCTTTATAAAATATGCCTCAGAGCCCTCGTAACTTCAAACCACTTGTTTGTTCAAATAAACTCTGTATATTGACGACTTTCAAGTTTATTATTTTTTATTTTATTTTATTTATTGGCACCACCAATAGTTATAACAACAACACACCAAAACTTTAATTAAGTTAACATTATGCTTTTGCATATTGATCCGGATATGCGACCAATTACAGATAGCCACAGTATGCAAGGTATATTTATTTACAATAGTTGAAAAAATATGCATCGGCATTGGTCATGCAATTTAAACCGTGGGTTCGTACAGTCAAGGACTTGCGAGGCTTTATATTTCAAACTGTCACACTCTACAGAAATTTATTACTTATCGTAACAACGTGGGTTTTCCACATTCATTACCATAAGGTTCTTGGGACAAAGTTTAGAATATATCCTATGCCATACTGTAATCTGTCTCTTATCTCCTCGAAGTTTCGTTAAAACCCATTCAGCAGCTTTTCCGTAAAGAAGTACTGACATACACACTACCATGTTTTCATATCACTAAACTTTCTCGTTTACAATATAAGTACATTCGAGTTTTTGGAAAAGCACCACAAGTGTAGCGCTTTAACTGTCCGTGACTGTACAGTAATTCTAACAGTTTTGATGAAACTTTTAGTATAATTAAAAACATTGACAGTGAAAGATTTTACTGTGACAAATGACCTTCTTGTCTAATGGTATTATAGTTGAAACAATAAGGTGGTAAACCAATTTTCTTGGCCGACGAACAAAATTTCATTTCTCTAAGTGCCCTCTCACAATATGCAGTACTATGACAGTTATTGTGTGGGACAGCTGACTCACTCTTGCTTGAGAGTCACTTATTTAGAACGGGCAGAAATAATGAAATCTATGTTCTTTGCTTTTCAAGTGCCCCTGCCTATCTTGCTTTGGGGTTAAAAGGTTTTCTCAAAGCGCGTTCATGCACGTTTCTAAATTACTGTAACATCAATACAAAGTGTAAAACAAAACCTCCTCCTGCTGACTGTGTTTATATCCAGAACAGACAAGAGCTCAATCAGTGACGACTGGGCTAGATCCCGGGGGGGCCTAGCCTTCTGTCTTGGATCCCACATAGTTATTATACTAAAGACGGTATAGAAATAAGAAGAAAATCATCAGTCCACCTTGCCTGAGGGCGTTCTACTTATTATATACTACCTATTATAATGGCGTAATAACCAAATCCAGAAGACGTTGTATTATTAACTAGGTGGCCCGGCAAACATTGTTTTACCGATATACAACATTAACAGCGTTTCTTTACTATATATGAATTCATTATACATATACTCAAGAATCAATCCAAGAAAGAAAACCGGATTCAAAATCAGTAGTTGTGTCAGCCTTCATCCACGTGCATTAATGTGTGACGTGTAGAAATTCTACCAGAAGTGTTTTTCGCAAACACAGAATCATAAATCACTGGTACACACGAGATAATCGGAGTAAGCCGGTCAAAGTAGAACAAATAGCTCATCCAACCAAGTAGGTACTTATTTTCAATCGGAACTCAGCGAAGGTCGCAATGACAATGGAACACAGGCTCAATGTTCAAGTCACGAAATTCAACAGCCATATATCTTGATCAGAATTAAAGATATGTGATAAGGGTAATGCAGAAGTCAATAAAAGTTTCAAACAATCTTTTTTTTATTTTCCCTAACAGGAAAAAACGATAATAAGGAAAAATATCGGCGTACTTCCAAAAAAAAGGTACTTTAAACCTTATAAGTGTAAGCTTGCAAATTAGAAATATTTTATTTTCACATACAGACGAAAATGTTAAATTAAAAAGTAAATATTTTTTTGTTATACGTGAGTGATCCTGGAATATTTATAATAGCAATTATTATTTAGCTTTCCACTTTTCGATTTCAAAATGTAATTACAACTTAATTGACTAAAACACTACTAATTCATAATAATGCTTCAACTAAATAATTTAATCAATAAATACCTTTCCGAACAACCCACTACAATATTCAATTTACTTTTCAAGTACATAGTTTCGTAACTAAAATATATCGCGAAATTTGCTGATAAGTGGTAAGTAGTAAAGTGGCAAATTATGTGCCAGAAAGCTGTGAAAATGGAAAATTACTAGGTGCCATCCCACTAGCCTTGACCTGGCGAAATAAAAGAATACATAGCCATTTTGTGAAGTTGGTAACTCTCCAACAAAATGCACGAGATGTGTCGACCTTGTATACAGCCTGCAGTCTCAGAAGTACGGTGTATCTACTGTACAGAGATCTGCAACTGTGTAAACGTAGTCCACTGTACAAGTTCAGATCAACAATGGAAAGAGGATTGGGCGTCTCCAAGGTTTAATTCAGCTTCAGACAGCCAGACTGGCACCAACCAATAGACCACAATAACTTGAACCGTTTTAACCAACATTTGTCTATGAAAGACAGATAATTTTATAATCTGTTTATGACAGTCTCAGTCTGTAGCTGGGCTAATGCCAGATGCCGGCGGGGTCAAAGCCGGGTCAAATATTAATGCGTTTGGGTCGTATTATTTGTACTTTATGATAACTAACTAGCGAATTTTCCAAGGTTACCTCTGTATCTTCATAAAATAGTACACTAGTAAAACTAGTATTTGCAATGTATCTTGTAGTTTTGCTTTTTGTATTCTGCATTCAACAGAGTACTGTGAGAGTTAATCCCGGGCGCAGGAGTATACTTAAAATAGATAGGTCTCATTTCTGAACTTGGTGAAATACTGAATATTACTACTTTTATTAGTATTGTAGTTATATAATCCAAGTATCCATGGTAAATCTTATAAAATGTTCATTTCTTTCATAACATTAAGGAGCTAGACTTGAGAATAGTTATGGTTTTAACTAATACACCACGGAGTTCCTAAAATAAGGTTTTTTACAGAGGGACGTACGGGCGGACAAAAATATTAAGTGTTTTTTTTTTCTTTTATTAGGTATACGGATTCCAAAACAGTGTCATAAGGAACATAAGGATACACATTTATGACAGCACAGGGACATTTCAAAAGGAAACCAAAAGCTTCATATAATTAACCATTAACAGATTAATTTTCAAATAAGCACCATCCCACTCCAAAGTTCCAGTCAGTTTTAAAACAATGGTCGACTGTAACTAGTGGCAACGGAGTGTTCGTCATGTGAGTCATGACTAAGTAAATATTTGACATTTAACAAAACACTAATCCCGCTATAAGACACGGTCGCAGCTCAAACACCGAAATTAATTGACATTGACACACAAACACACACACACACACACAAACACGTGTTGTGATGTGCGTGTGCTGCGTGGGTTCTCTCCGTAAGCTACGGGCAGAATATCAGCGTCTTGGAATCCTTTTCAATATTATGCTGAGTCAAATGCTATATTACCTGCAAAACATAGTACTTATGTCCATTAAAAGATAAGATATGACTAAAAATGAAGTAGGTAGTGCTTTGAAATGTCGTTTTAATGTGGTTTTGTTGTATTTCATAAATTAATAAAATAAACCTTATCAAGTTTTTACTAGACAATGAATTACTTTGTATTGCGATTGTAAATGGAGCTGAACTATTTACTAAGTAACTATTTTCCGTTTAATTATTTTGTTCACTCGCCCGATTAATCGTCAAACGCGAAACATTAAAAGCGTCATCAAGCAAGTTTCTTTGCTAACTTCGTAAACGCAAACTTCAAACTCTGGTAGCTATCCCCGTAAACGCTCTCTGAAAACTCATCGCGTTGGATTAATTAGTTCTACCCCCGAGTACTTGCGTACAGCGCGATTCGTGTTTAGTTTTTACGATCGCCGAAGGACGTCCGAAGCGGTATAGCGTGTGGTCATAAATGAAGCGTTTGTGGAGGTTGTTGCTGCATGCCAACAGAAGGTTCTGTGACCGCATGATGTCTGAAGTGGCCTAGCGAACCTCGTAAACGACACGCTTCCAACAGCGCCATCTGAAGACAGAATATCTTGTTTATGAAGTACAGTACGACGTTTAGGTACTCTGTCTTTATATAGTATTAAGATTTTCTTCACTCTAGGATCCGTAGTATTATCTATTAATGGCGGGGTCGCCTTATTCTGGTGTAGTTTGCTCTTTCGAGTCCACGACTGTACGAGTCTGAGTTGCCTCTCGAAACGTTACGGACGGATTTCCGGTTTCCTCGCGGCGCTGTCGGTGGGAACTTGTCAAAGTTATGCGATTCGTTTCGCTGAGAGCGGGGCATTTTATTTCAGTGAAACGAAACGTAATACGTTGCGATATTTCTGCATGTCTTCGATGTTATTTGAAACTGTAACACTGATTTTAGATTTTCTACGAGCATCATATGTGCAATATGTTCCTTATTTACCTATCAGTAAGGTCGACAATTTATTTCCCACACTGAAGATGCAAATGAACACATCACAGAAACCTTCATGAACGCTTCTTACCTTGGCATTATTTAAAAGCACCTACACGAACAATTCGTTGAACTACCTTTTCCCTTTTGATAATCAAATTAATGACCCTACCATGATTGAATTTACTTGAACTGAGAAGAAAGTTCGTGAAGCGAATCACGACTGCGACATTAACATTAACTAAGTTATAACTTAATATACTTATGAAAGATTGTTTAATACCTTTAAATCCTCGTATACGTAACGCCCGTTTTCCAGATGTAAAGGTAGAGTTCATGGACCTCTAATTGTAACGATTCTTTAAAATCAACTCTAACCAAAAACCTAAATTATTAGATTTTTTTACATGTAGTCTCAACGGTAATCTCTGTCAAATAAACTGACAATCATATTGTCTAAAACAATGAATATAATAACGAGTACTATCTTTTTTCCTCTGTTCTTATCTATACTAATTGCCCCTATCCCAAAATAGTATAAATCTATCAATGTTTATGTACAAAATTGTACACTACACAACGTGGGATGCAATATCAGCCTCCAAATATAATCCGCTTATTTACTCGATTAAGCTCTGGCTTAATTAAATCAGGTAGTGCGTTGCCTAGCGAGCTACGACGATTGGAAACAATTCCTGATGTTAAGCATCATTTGGATGCGGACTACTGTTGGATAGGTAATCTATGTGCTTTGAGTATTTCTTAACCTTTGTATTTCATAGTAAATATTCTTTACATGACGACAAAATTCTGGTTCTGGGAGGTAAATGTAATGAAAGCACCAGTGTATTTCAGTACATGCCGACTCCTATGGTCATATTACATTCAATTAAATTACATCTTGCCTTGTACATTCTTGTAACAACGTTATGCATTGGCTATCCTGCAATGTAATGTATGTTCTGTAAATCTAAGTCTAAATTGTCAGCTTTGAAGTGACGTAGAAGAAGTTATTTCAAGTTCGCAGAATATCGTTATAGGGCGTATAAATATAGATAAAGAATGCCAAAATAATAGCCTAAAATATCACTAAAGCAAATACCAGATACGGGAATCAAACCCTTCGCCCTTATTTCGGAGGCAGGCACACTCCTGCCAACGAGCGTCCCAAAATTCCCGTGACCATAAACAAACAATAATGCTGCGCTGCGAGCTTAAAAAACGCGCAAACATTTTTCACGTGTAAAATGCTTACGTAAACAGACATCCACTTTTAAAAACCCGAACACAAAGGGTTGTCTATAATTAGTTAGCTTCTGCCGTCAGCCATCCGCCTACATTTTTTTTATTACTCGCATGGAGCTGCATAAGTGCTTTCAAATAGCACTATAGCAGTATCAATAACGAGCTTTATGAGCTGGCTGCTTTACTCAAACAGTCACTGTGACATGTCACATTGCAACTTTGTCACAGACATACTGGCTTATATCAAGTTCATAGAGCTTTGTAAGTGAAGCTCACGACCCCCCGCTCGTGTACATCTCGATGCCCTTTTCAATGTTCATTGGATTCCGATGAGTTGATGCTATAAACAGTGTAAAATCAACACGCACTTACATAAGTAAACTGAGAGGTAAGTAAACATACGCCCTGTATTGATTCACAATGTTTGTGAACTCATGTTGCCTTTTGTTAAATAATTCAATGGATTTGTACTGTGCTTATACGTACAGTCGCCAGATTGTCTTGAACCTGGTACAAGTCTAGGCAGTTTTAGGGCAAACAAACGAACATTGAAAATTACAGTCATATTAATAGTTTACACCGGGTATTACGGCGTAAAATTCAGCGTTTAGCTTAGCTTCGTTATTTGCCCAACGTTTCGACACAGTTACATTTCGCGGCGTAATAGCCGGTTTAAAATGTGCTGTAAATGTCCTGAAATCAACTACAGCAGATATCTTACTAGAAGTAATCCAAATTTAAAGTGTAAATCATGGTTTATATAATAACATGGTCCCACTTCACGACTGTTATTCCAGAGACAGCAGTAACTGTCATTGATAACTAGTGTTCCGAGTTGAAACTGAGTCCGAATGGAAACGCTTCTAGAGAATCAAACATGTCTAGGCCCAATTGCACCAACTCAACAAGCCTTAGTTTAAAGTTAAGTTGTTTTATAGTCAAGGTTCATAAACCTTGACTTCAGGTTACAGTTACAAGTGAGTACCTATATTGTCCTACCCAGAATCTGAAGAACATGACCACTACAAGAATATTAAAAAAAAATCAAAGGCTACATTGTAATAAATATCCTAAAACCCAATTGATCCTGACGGTACCATAAAATCTCGTACTTAACTAAAAACTAATAATTTAACTTATTGGAATAAATGGCCCCAATAAAGCAGAACTAGATATTCAGTGAGTGAGGGACAAGCCCGGCGGCGAGGAGCCAGCAAGCATGTCATTGTGTCCCCGGCAGAACCCCGGAGCCAGGAGGTAACCCCCGATCGATATATCACAAGACAACTTAGACACATGTGCAACTAACATGCAACGTACTATTCGCGTAACGCATCGGTAATTTGTGCAGTTTCGTGGCACGCAATACTTGATTTAATGTGAAGTCGAATGTTGGGAAGTTCCACGTTGGGCGCCATAGCTGTGAAAACTTTCTGTAGGGTGAGATTTATTTTACGTTATAAATCTATCTGTTCTTTCTAATCTTTTACTGTTGCTTTGTCATAATCTCGTTCACGTATGTATGGAATTTGACAGAGCAAGAAAATAGCGCAATTTTGACAAATCAAAATCTAGGTCTTGAAATAGCACAGTTTAGAGTTATCTTTTTAAATCTCAAATGTATCACCTTGTTCCCCGCGATTAAAAACGGAATATGAGAATATTATAGTCCTACTAATATTATAATCTCGAAAGTTTGGACATGTGCGTCTGTTATCATATTTGTTCTTAACTACGCATTTTTTTGCAAAGGATTTCAATAAAACTCTACAATATTATATATCGTAATAACACGTAGGCTATATTTTATCCCGAATTTTCCACGGGATAAACTGTCAGTAACAACTAGTGATTCCATATTCCATAGTCATGCGACTACGAGGAGAAAACAAATACTACTTATAACAAGCTGCCGTTGAGTAGAAGCTCACTGTGCTCGATGTAATCACAGGTAGTGAATTGTTTTTGCCCTGAGTACAGAATCGTGTACTCGCTTCTCACCCCCGCGTGATGCGACGCCTTCCACGTGGGAACTTTCCAACCCGTTCCAATATGTCTAAAGAATTACTAAGCGAACCTGTCTTGGTGCGGTTTTCGCGGAATATGTTTTCTTCGTCGTTACAGTGATGTGTTATTAGTTACGGGATTGGATTAGTGTATTTACTATAACTACTACAATTTTAGTGTAGTGTCATATATGGTGAAATAGACTTATGTGTAAATAAAGCGGTTATTATTTTAGAAAATTCGTAAAAATGTTGACTTTAGTATGATTGTAATTGTAATTCTGTGAAACCTTTTTCATTTTTTTAACAATATTATAATGTAGCAAATTGTATACCACAGAAAAGTACACTGACCTCCCAGAATTTGTATGAAGAGACAATAGATCTGCACGTGCTACGACCCTCTCTCGCCTCTTCCACAGTCATTAATCTTTTCCTTAATGTCCGAGTTTGTGCTTGTAAAACAATTTTGGAGACTTTGAAATCAGAAAATAAAATATAAAGCTAATATTTAATATTATAAAAATATTGTGAATACTTGAAATGTTAAAATCTTTGCAAAATGACTATAGTATGTAACACATTATAAATAAAATAAATGACTAAATAGTGATAGGTAAATAATGTCAATATTTAATTCGATTTACTCATAACGCACGCACCCGTCAATAGCAATTTCACAATAAAATCCGCAGCAATTTGCGTCGCTATATTTAATTTTGCCGCCATAATGTAACCAAACTCTCTTGAAATAATAAATATGAATTCCGCAAAAGTGCGCGCATATTACATTTCGGACCGCAAATTAATTTGCGCTCAGTCAAAACCTCATTAACGTTTGCACAGTTCGTATTTGGTATTCATTGTTGCAGAGCGCAGTTTTACTGGCACATACAACTACAATATCATAAATAACTACGGCAAGGGGACTACTTTATTTGTTTCCAACTAATCCGAACTACGGTCATTGGGCTTCACCTGGGAATGGAACCGCTGCAGACTCTCATATTCCCGTATAATATTATGTTCTAGTAAATACCAACCACATAAGTTTTCAACTGAAATTTGTCTGTAGGTACTAATATAGTTACTAGTGTAACATATTATATATCTTTATATATATTCTAGCGGCCTGGTACGCAAATTGTTACGTATAAAATTAAATAATAAAAAAACCGTTCGGGCGATTCTGTCCAAACTTCAAATAAATCTACGAAATAGTCCAAAAAAAGCCTAAATAGGATAGGTGAGGCCGTTTGAGCTTGAGTTATAAATTACATTGATACTAACAGTTTACTAGGTTTTAGAGCAAACAAGCATTCAGCCTGTAATTTTGTACTAGTATATAACTAATTTCATCACATCCAGACAAAAATAAAAAAATTAACAGTCTGTACCTATATTTTAATAGCTAATTAATTAACTGTACTTCAAACGTACATACATCAGGACTATTAATACAATTTTGAATATCGAACAACTGGGACTAATATGATTCAATTTTACCGTATGTAGTTTAGGTAGATTCTACAGTTTAAATGGATACAACGAGATTTTTGTTTTAATTGAGTGCACAAACAAGTTGAAAATACAACGGTGCGTAGTCGTATTCCGATAAAAAAAATATCGTCCATTTACTGTGCACACATTTATCCTCGCGAGTGAAAAGCCCAAACTATACTTTCGACATGAAAATAGAAACCGAAGCACTTGAAAGCTAAATAAAATGGTTTCAAACGATATTACAATATCCACAGAGATCTCTCTAAGTTTTATTCAAAAGAATTGTTATGTCTTTTGTAATGGAACTTCTCAAGGGGCTACATATACATATTTGGCAGAGCCCTCAGCTACATGATCCTCAATATAGCCAAAAGGCCACTTTCAAAAGTATAATACCAACGGACAGAGGACGGCAATAGTACTTGGGTATTTATTTATTATTTATTTGCAGAGGCAAGAAAGGTCTAAGTGGGCTTTGCGGGCTCGCGTTGCCATTTCTTGAACCTAAGCAAACAGTCCGGGGAATAAAATCATTCCTTTATTTTAATCATATTTCAGTTGAGTACGTACAAGTTGATACCGGAGAGGAGAAGGGATAAGCAAAATACTGGAAAGGGATTCGGTCCCGGAGGTATTTCATGAGGAATATAAAGAAGCCCAAGGGTACGAATTCTTTAGAAAATATAAACCTTTTTTTAGGAATACTTGTTTCCTACACGTAGGGAGGACTAGATATTATATTTGTTCAGCGTGTTTGTTTCACGATTTATTTCAATTTAAAAGATGCTTTGTAGATGTCTTTATTAATATTGTACAGAGGAATTATTTGTTTCTTTGAACCGAAGACACTCCGAAACTACTGGACCGATTTGAAAAATTCTTTCACCGTTGGAAAGCTACACTATCATCGATGAATTAACTCTTTATTGCACACTGTACACTATAAATGCAAAATGGACAATTGTTAGATTTCAAACGGCGACCTTAAGTATGAGAATGATTTTTATAAAAATACAATGTTTTTTTTTTTCAATTACTGTATACTAACATTACAACAGTTGATTCCAATGTAAAAAACTGAAAATAGGCAGACGTAATCGCATATACTGGACAAAAACATTTATACAAGAAACGAGGCGCCAAGAAATCAAGCCTTCATCTATATACATTAGTTATATAGGAATATTATAAGAAATCCGACACCATTTATAATAAAAGCGCTCAAGGCATCAGATTAATGAAACTTTGGGTTGATATTTCAGCTGAAGTTTTTCATTATAGCATACCGAACGATATCGAGCCTTATTCATTAAACAATATTATATTAAGCTGATCTTAATTTGTAAGGAGTTTCTCACACTGAAAATCTTCACGTACATTGGAAAATGGAAGGTATTTTAACAGCGAAGCAATATTTTTGAAACAATATTAATTGGAAAATTTGAAAATAAACATGCAAATATTTGTACTATGAACCCCTTTGGTTTGTAACGCGAAAATCCCGCGTCCATTATCATATGGACTTGGCTCTAAAAGTTAAGACCCAAGTTCAGTTCATTTTTTGTTTTTAAGGAATATAATATGGTTTATGTATAGTATCCATTTGAATTTTTTTCTTTTGTATTGTATTTTATTTGTTTTTATGGGCCGATACCTATAAAGGTATCTTTTGTTGCCTGACAATAAAAAGATTATTATTATTATTATTTATTATTATTTTTAATAGTTGGCGACAATCATATTGATTGTCTGAGTGACCTGACCTGACCATCATTTTACACAGTCCATATTATTCTGGCCAACTCAGACCGCGCTCTTTTTTCGCCGGGTCACTATGCGACCTGCTGCATATTTTTAATCTTGTGATTTATTATGTTTTAATGATGTGAAAATCATCAAGAAATGTATTTATAACATTAGGCGAGTGTTTCTACGTCGGCTGTAGGTGAATTATAGTTATTTTTGGTGATTCCTATTGTTCCTTGTCGAACATATTTTTCTTGTTCCTTTGTTTCAGAATGCCCTTTAATTTATAGACAATTTCCTAAGTTAAGCTGCCAAATACGAGGAGGGTAATGAAGGACTAAAACCTACGTGGTAAGTTTCTCCACATAAAACAGCGTGCTATGCCATCATCCAAATTAAATTGATAACCTTTTGTTTGTAAAAACATCACTCAACTGTTATTTTTTAACCTTTCAGCTTATATATATAAGGGTACACCTGTCTATTGATGCAAGGCATGTTCTCTCGACTTTGCCAACAAGGATGACGGCGTAAGGAGCCTGCTTTGTACCCTGACTTTTGGTTGGATTTCCCGCTCTGTAAGCGGCTTCCACGTGCGGGACATTCCAAGTACGAGATATTCCAAGTGAGGGGCAACCCAAGACGTATCTCCCCTGATCATTGGTTGCTGCTCCGGATCTGCGGGCAACTTCTACAGGTTCCCCACATTCCCCTTTTCACACACACACACACACGCACACTTACACTCTACAACGTAGAATTAATTAGCATATAGTATTGTAACTTAATTAAGTATAAACCAAGAACAAATAAATGAGCTGATATCCTCATATGTCTTTGTATTTTCTTGGGAAAGGGGAAGTTTGTTTGTCGGAAGCAGGGTGTGGTTTTCTTTCTTCTTTTATTTTATGCCCATTGTTTTTTGAGCCCATTGATTATTACCACATTCTGTTTCTGTTCTCAGCGAGGTCACCCAAACGCCCTGATCCGCGCAGGATGTCGCAGGTTATATACAAAACGAAGATAGCTTATAATATTGCGGTACCCCTACCTAGGATGAACACTGATACGCTACTTGAGAATTTATTGATTCCCGAAACAAACTTCTACCAGTTACAGTTTCCGGGATAAAACTATTTAATGTCCTTCCTGAGGTCTCGAAACTATCTTATAACTTTAAGCGTGAAAAGTTAACCTTGAATCAGAATTGCTTCAAAAAATATATTATTATTGTATGAATTGTTAAGTAGCATAAACACAGGAAAGTTACAAGGTTAAAAACTAACTACATATATCATATATATGTTATGTACCATGACTGGACCAACCGTAGTCAGCGCCAGTTCCATGAGTCCTTACTGAATAAATAATATCTTTGAATTATTTGTGAATGTCATTATTATGTAACATTTAATTTACCTTTTAGATAATTATGTAATACGATTATTATTATTTTTTTTAATACTTCCGTGTTAATAAAAGTTGTATATGATATTTGTTTAGGAAAAAAAATGCGAAACGCAATAATTATAATCTTAAAATACTATTCGATCAGCTCAGATTCTGTTTTTTTCGTCGAACTTTTTTTCGTTGCGAGTTACAGAAACAGTCAACATCGGCTTAACAGGTTATGACAGGTACACACGGACGTATGTATCGTAGTTTATCAGAGTAACACACACATACCACTAGATTCTCCAAGTGAACCGTGGAAAGGCTGCAATGCAAACCCACATTCAGTACAATAATTTGTTGAATATCAATGTATAGTACTCGGTGTAACATCGAGTCCTTCGCTCCAATAAAGTTTAAACGTGCGATTAATGAAAATTCCGACCATCAGATTAATTAACAGTCCGTTTTCATCACCCAACGAGTCTACAAACAACGCCGTTGCAAACATAACAAATACTGCACAATCTGTCAAAAAATAAACTACCAACTTTCAGGACTAGAAAGTCCTTGTCTGAAACGTATTTTGATTATATTCTAGGCCATTCTACTCGCATGTTAATACGTCTCCGTAGGAATTTTGGGATTAATTAAAGTTTACATATTGTTCCGATATACTATTATTGTAAATTTAATTAAAA
This sequence comes from Conopomorpha cramerella, assembly GCA_012932125.1. Taxonomy (NCBI): domain Eukaryota; kingdom Metazoa; phylum Arthropoda; class Insecta; order Lepidoptera; family Gracillariidae; genus Conopomorpha; species Conopomorpha cramerella. Next base: position 93,259 of record SJJU01000765.1, read on the forward strand.
TCGATCGTTGCGCAAATAATGTGACTACTTGGATCCCAACGAACGGCAAGAGACAATGTGGTCGACCCCGAAAGACATGGCGTGTTGATTTAGTCCGCCAGGTTGATGCCTGCTCGAAATCACATTAAGTGGAGAAAAATAAGAGAGGCGTTTGTCCTGGAATGGTATTCTGGGAGAATTTTCACCGTCCTTGAATCTCTTAGTAATGAAAGATGGCGCTAGCTGTATTAAGGGGGATTTATGTCAACGAAATGATTGATGTCAAGCAGTCAGTATTGAAGGAGACAGACGTTTTATTGT